>JASCZW010017101.1:0-17597 GCA_034211315.2 Aedes japonicus | reverse complement strand
GTTCTTAATTTTTTTCTTTTCAGGCATCAAATAATTTATTTCTACCAAATTTTGAAGACAATATCTAATTTCCTAATTTTGTTTTGTTTTGTTTTTCGTTATACTTGTCTCTTTTCAGTCACAACTCCTTCTCTCTCAATTTTCCCTATCAATCTCCTCCTATCCCTAACCAATGCACGGAAGCTAATGGGACAACGGGGCCTGTTAGTGAAAGTGGCGGCATGCTATACGGATTAGTATGCACAAATGCTTAGGCTAAGTAGGTCGTCACTCAGCTTAAGTGCAGATCGGCGGATAGTAGCCTGCCAGGGTGGGGATTGAACAATAACAATAACAATTGGTAACGTTTGCATTAAAAAAATTGTAACCCATGAGTCAGCAGACAAAATTTGACAGCTCTATCCATACATGGCATTTCACCCAAGTGCGCCTCTCACATGCGTATTGCTTGCCTCCTCTGGGGATGACCAGTTGCCACGCTGGCGAGAAAATCACCACGCTTACGATGAGTGCAAAACAAGCCAAGTGTGAGAGGGAGTCTCTTGAGAGCATTTGTGGTGAAAATTTGAGAGACGCTCTCGAGTGAAATGAACGAATTGTGCTCTCCAGTGCACCCACCTAGTTCTCGCTGGTTTCATCTTGAGAGACCGCTCTGCAGAGCCAAATCTTTAGAAAATCTTCAGTGCCCTTTTTTATGCATGTTTCCAAACTTATGAATCCAAAGTTGTAAGGACTTTTTTAATTTCTTTGTGAATGACTTAGATGTGTAAGTACTCCACCTAAGTTATTAACCTATATACAAGGAAAAAACGTGATAATAAGATAATAATGGAGAAACAAAAGGTTTATTTCTTTAGTAGTTATTCGTTTCGGGTGTTGATGGGGCACATTCGGAACTGTTCAATGCCTTATCACATGTTTCGTCTTGGGGTTTTTGGGAATGGAGAATGTTCTAATGATAGGTAAGAGACCCCTCCCTTCTCTGAAAGGGGAGACTCCCATACAAATGAAACACAAATTTCTGCATAACTCAAGAACGAATCAAGTTATTAAAACCAAATTTAGCATGTGGGGTTTTCGGGAGACGAATTTTTTTTCTATGGTGATTTGAGACCCTTCTCTTCTCTTCTGTGGGGGTTTTTGGAGGCAAAATTTTTTTTTCTATGGTGGTTCGAGACCCCTTCTTTGACTGGGGGAGGTGCTCTTATACAAATGAAACAGAAATTTCAACCAAACATAAGTATTATCCAGGCAACCGAAACACAAAATGTGTATTTTTCGGATAGGCAGCATGATCTGATAGAAGATAGAACCCCTTCTTATTCAAGAATGGGATGTTTCAGTTATTCTTAGTGCTACATTATGCACAAGAAGTTAATCTCAGATTATGAACGAGAAAACTACGTTCAAACTGACAGGACACGGTGTAGTTTGAAGATAAATGTTTTGTCTATGACATGCTTCAACAAAGAAAAATTGCCATGGTAGACACTACCGATCCGAGGATTAAATTTGAAACACACACCTACGTTTTATTTTGCAGAAATAACACACATTAGCAAACAAAAATATATCAACATAACTCATAAAAAAAATTATAAAAGCGCCAGTTCTATTAAATTTTTATTCATTTGGTTCAGCTTGTATGAAATAAAATGATAAACTCTAGATTAAAATTTTAAATGGGCGTTATTGCAAATAATCATATCTAGAAACCGCTAAAGAAAGTATCAATAACTAAACTCAAAAAAAGTCGTCACGTTGTTTCCACGTGAAACGCACGTAATTTTCGTCCACATCCAAAACCAGTAATAAACACGTGGAATTCACGTAAGAGCTACGTGATTTCCACGTAAATCAACATTCTACGTAAAAATCATATAATTGTTACGTGATTTTTCACGTACAATTCACTGGCACGTAATGTTCACCTGATTTTACTGAAGAAGATTTTGTTACGTGGTGAGGTGAAAGTGACGTGACATTTCACGTGGAAATAACGATTTTTTTGAGTGTACATCTCATTCAGCGGAAGAAAATGTTTGCATGTTTAAACTCAATCTGTTATAATAATAGATTTATTAAGATATAGATGAAGAATGGCACTGGCATTCCCTTTGCTTTGATTTGAAATTCTGTCGAGTATAGATTTGTCAAATTCCATAGCTTTTGTTCGCATTGACAGTTGCATCCCAACAAGATGCCAGAAAAAGATGTCCAGACTTGGTTTCGTTCTTATTGCCCATTTATTTGTATTCTCGCTGAGTCATATTTGTTCTATGTATGTGTGCCTTGGTGCATTCTGGCTTACTATTTATAAATAATACGGAAAGATCTAAGCGTGTGCTTCTTGGTGTTCTGCAGCCATGTAGTACATCTCGATGATGATGATGCTGTCAGTGGTGCATGTTTCGTATGTGGCGGTTATTTCCACGAGACGGTAGCCACCACACGTGTTCGTTCGAATGCTGTTGAGGCCAAATTTGGGATGGTCCGGTAATTGGCGACCGGTATGCACACCTCGGAAGAGTGGCGACTTCCGATGGTCCGTGATGCGCTGGAGAATATCACTTACCCGCCGACGAGACATAGCTACAAGCTGGCGAGTCTTTGGCGGCGTACGCAATCTCCTACATCTACCTGGACGTAACACCTTCACTTAAAGGATATTAGGTCATTCAAGTAAAAAAGAACGCACCATATTACAATCTCGTGTTTTTCATTTTGGTCTTTAATGTGGCGAATAGTTACCAGCACTTCGAGCAGAGTTATTGTGTGTTTTTATTGTGTCACTGGTTTTTGTTAGGAAACATTTTAGCCTATTCAGCTAAGAACTTTTTTTTGTGGTTAGGCTTCATTCCATACAATTTACAGAAAACAATGACTGGGCTGAAACACCATGGATTTCTTTAGACATGTTCACCATACTAGAATACAAATTTAGTCGGTTGGATTAGGCTTACCTATAACAATGGATTTCTTAATAAAAGAGGACTCACTAAAATTTTCAATTGGCTAGCAACTGCAAACTAACAACTTTCCACTAGATTTTGGAACTACGTCCAACCAATGCGTCAATCAAATCTAGAAAGAACTGTAATTGAAGATGGCCTACATCTTAACATATTACGCAACAGGGGAATCGCTACTTATATTAGGGTAACGGGATGTAATATTAGCCTAACTCCTTCATTTGGCCTATGTTCCAAATGTGTCATTAATGTAGCAATAATCAACAAAATCATGTTGCTTTTAGGATGACCGATGGAATCCAAAGCAATTGAGACAATATTAATCAACTTATAGTTGTTCACTTCCGCGTAATTTTCGATTTCTTGAACTTTTGGGCCATCATTAGTTCACTGGTTAGGCTGAACAGATGATCTACACGATCTTCAAGCGATCTAAATTTGGCTTAATTGAATCTATAAAGCAAGTAATGCAGTCTGGATGTGCAGGAAATAGTTAAACGTTACAAACTTATCATTCCCATAGCTAAAACAACAATTATTCTACAAGAAAACCCCAATGTTGGGGATATATTATTTTGTATGTTCCCTACTATGGCCTGTTGTATCAATAACGTAGTAAATAGGTTGTTATTGGTAAAAATTTAAGTGGAAATGCATAGCAAATGCTGGTAAATCATATATGAACATTACTTATGTGTTTCAAAACAGTTTAACTTTAGTTTGTTTTGTGAAATTTCGTGTTCAGTAATGCCAATACAGCTGGCAATGCCTTAATTCATAAAATAAGTAAAAAAAACCGTACAAAGACTGCATTTAGTAATAAATCCATCGAATGGGACGAAGTTACATCCATGAATAGACCCAATTTGGTGCCTGTAGACCGACATTAAATCCATATCCCTTGAAAGTTTCTGACTTTATAAAAAGAGTTGTGTAACTTTTCGTGATGCATACTACCAAATGTCTTATTAAACTTATCTTGTCTTATCAAACTTATCAAACTTATCTGTGCAAGTGTAGAACAAGTTAAATCTCGCCTTCAGCTTGAAAACTTTAAGAGTTATAATCAAAAATGTTATAGATGGTTGCATAATAGGCTGAGTCAAGGGACACATACCCTATTGTTTCATAATTTTGCAGATCTTTTTTTTTTTTTTGTTTTGCTATACAATCTGCGGTCATATCAGAGAAATCTGTCTTGCTTTGCAATCAGATTCAAATGGGTATTTATAATTCTCGCCATCCGTGGCACTGCGATATTAAAAGAGGGTAGATTCAACATTTCTCACCCAAACAGTTTCAAAAACAAACTATTTGCGGAGTAAATAGTTCTTCTCTTGTGCAATTTTTCCAAACCTCTGATAACGACGTTACAAATGACGCCAAAATGGCTAACCGGTTTATATATGATGATAAATAATTGTATGACCGGCAAGCAAATTAATTTGAATCGGGTATTTTTTGCATGTTTATTGTTCCGCTTCGGGTCCCTTGCGTTCGGAGCTTAACACTAGTGTTCGCCGTAGAAAAACCCTTACTGACCGAGTCTCTTAATACTCTGGCTCTCCTGTAATTACATTTGCGAGAGTTAGTTTTTGTTTGTTGTTTACACGCTAAATGAACAGTGGATACATATAAAATAAAACGGGCTTGACTAAATAATATCAAATTATTAATTAAAGCTCTAGGGGCGATTCACTCCGGGCACAAGTCGTAAAGCACGCCGTCACGTCCACCTGGGTCGCACTCTGGCACATTCAGATGCTTACATTTGTACATAGTCGATACAGTCGGTACAGTGGATGACTGGTAATCACACAAGTGATGAATATATTGGCACAAAACAAAATCCACTGTGTTGGCCTGATATAATTACCAAATGCATCATATAGATGAACTGAGGAATTCCATTTTTTATCAATTTTATAAAAAGAAACAATGTTACTTTTCGAGTTTAGAGTAGCTTTAGCTTGGAAATATTCAAAACAGGCTGTTTCTAACCTTGTTGAAAGAAGCGTGGATTTTCCAATCGCGACCGATAATTTAGATGAGTCTGCAGCTGTTCTTACAAACACTTTGAAAACGTGTACAAATCAACTAGTTGAACAAAAATTTGTTTCTTTGAAGAACTCCAACAGCTGGTACAATTTAGATCTTTTGCGTCTTACACGCAAAAGGGACAAATGGTACATAAAATTTTGTAGATCTAATAGTGAGAATCATTGGAATAAGTACACAATCGCGCGGAATAAATATTCACAATGCATTAAAAAAACCCGTTGTGAATATATACAGAGGAAAATTGATCAGCATCAAAACAATAGCAAAGAGTTATGGAAAATTTTGAAATCTTTTTTAAAACCTAGCAATTGCAAACCGCGATCCATAAATTTTGACGGCACAATAGAACAGTCTGAACAAGCAATTGCGTCTAAGTTTAATGATTATTTCGTCAATAGTGTTTCATTGATCAATCAATCTATTGAATTGGTTGATGAACCTGATGAAATAAAGCAGCCAGTTAATAGTAATTGCAGATTTGAAGGTTTTCACCCGATCACAATAGATGAACTTAGAAATATTTGCTTTTCATTAGGAAAATCGGCTGGAGCAGACAATGTTAATGCTAGAGTTATTCAAGATTGCTTTCATGTCATTGGTCACACTTTACTGGACCTTATTAATGAATCATTACAAACTGGGCACGTGCCTGAGGTGTGGAAAGAATCGTTGGTTGTTCCGATTCAAAAGGTTGCTGGAACGATTAAAGCCGAAGAGTTTCGTCCTATCAACATGCTGCATTAGAGAAAATTTTAGAACTTGTTGTGAAAGGCCAGTTGCTGGAATATTTAAATAGTAATTCTTTGTTGATACCGGAACAATCTGGCTACCGGGAAGGCTCATTTTTGTGAAACCGCGTTGAATTTAGTATTAGCAAAATGGAAAATAACTTAGAGTAGAGATACGATTGTTGCTGTTTTTTTGGATCTGAAACGCGTTTTTGAAACAATTTCTAGGCCCTTGTTGTTGAAAACAATACAGCGCTTTGGAATTTCGAGTACTGCATACAGATGGTTTGAGAGCTATTTGTCTGACAGAACTCAACGGACTGTTTTTAATGATTCTGTTTCTAGTCCCGTGGGGAATGACCTTGGAGTGCCCCAGGGAAGTGTATTAGGGCCCCTTTTGTTTATTATGTATATTAATGACATGCGACGTGTTTTACGATTTTGTGACATTAATCTGTTTGCAGATGACACTGTGTTGTTCATTGCAGCTAAGGATTTAAATGAAGCCGTTTCCCATTTGAACGAAGATTTGCGTTTTCTAAGTAGATGGTTGAAATGTAAGCAATTGAAATTGAATATAAGCAAAACTAAATTTATGGTAATTTCGCAGAATCGAGTAAATGAGGATGTCTCAGTTACGATTGATGATGAGGCAATTGATCGCGTCCGGGAGATTAAATATCTTTGCGTGATTATTAATGACAAGCTAAAGTTCAACGCTCACATTGACAATGTCATCAAGAAAATTGCCAAGAAGTATGGAATTCTATGCCGATTGAAAAACGATTTAACTACTTGCAGTAAAATACAGCTATACAAATCAATCATCTCTCCTCATTTGGACTTTTGCCCTTCCATTTTATTTTTGGTCAATCAAACACAAATACTGATGCTCCAGCGTTTGCAGAATAAAATAATGCGTTTGATTTTGAGATGTAACAGATTCATTTCCTCGACTTTAATGTTAGACGCGTTGCAATGGTTACCGGTGAAGCAGAGAATTGTATATTTGACTATGATGTTCATTTTTAAAGTAGTTAATGGTCTGCTGCCTTGATATTTGTGTGATCGAATTGAAAGAGGAAGTGATATTCATAGATACAACACTAGAAACGCGGATGAAATAAGAACACCGAATTTTTTGACATGTGCTTCACAAAACTCATTATATTTTAAAGGAATAAATGTTTTCAATTCGATGCCAAGACACATTAAACGTGCGCCAACACTTTCAGAATTTGAAAGAATATGTATTTCACACGTTAAAACTGTTTGCTAAACAGTAAGCAAATTTTTTTAATCATTTATGAAGATTGTAACTGACGATGTTTTACTGATATAAAACGGATTATTTTGTATGGACTATTTCTAGTACGGTTATGTTACTTTTATTTTTTATTTTTAATGAAGATTGTATTTTGACGAAGTTTTTTACAAACGGATTATAATGAGTTGCTATTTTCTTGTTTCATACTTTTTTTTCTCACTTTTATCAACACTACAAACTATTTTGTTCGTCACGGTGATGATGGTGGAAATTTGTTTCATTTTGTTGTAGATAAAAAAAAATAAAGAAAGTAGTCTACAAAAGTTTGAGCCTCGCGCGCGGGGTACAGATATAAAGGACTTCTTTTTGAATTCATGAAAAAAAATTGGCCTCTTATGCTTGAGAAGATACCATGAAATAGTAGTGGGTTGTCTGGCTGATTGTCGGAGAATTCCTTGCCAATTCTGTTGTGGTTGAACGTAAAAGTTTGACAAGGGCCGGTCCAGGATTTTTTCGGTTTGGAAATTCTCTTGATTTCCCTGGTTGGGGATATCCTTGGTCAGCCCAAAACTAAGCTGGTGGCTCCATTAGTGTTGGAACTGCATTGGCTCTGTAGCGGTTAGGATTGGATATTGGCTTGTCTTTTGATAATGTCCTTAAACGGGATTCTGTGATTTGAATTGTAATAGGATTTCCTGATCGCTGGGAATACTTGCGAACATTTGTGGTTGACATCAATAGCTTTTCACAATTATATCGCTGCAAAGCAAATGAACAGTTTTTGAAGAAGTTTACATCTGTAGATGAAATCAGTTCGTTTTTTTTTGCATAACTGGTTGAATTGCTTTAAATAAATTATCTTATAGATAAATCGTCTTGCTCAAACCTTTGTAGGGGTAAGTGGCGGGACCATCATCATCATCATTGCCTGTCGCTCCAACATAATATGATTTCTTCAAATTTTAGCTTTCCCCTCTTTTCAAATGTTAGTCTAGAGTTATAAGTTTTGTCATTTGACCTCAGCTTTGGTCTGTAGGTTTGAAATAGGTAGAAAACTAAAAATTTCATGATTCTCTATTAGTTATTTTCGTTTTCCGAATGCGCCCCATGACTTTCCGAAACTACCCCACGTACGGGGCACATCCGGACAAATATGTATTTTTCCGAAATGCAAATAAACAACTCAAAATTGCATAAACGCACACCTTTAACACACTCTTATGATTCTTCGATGTCCAAATGACAACTAGAATGAATTCAGGATCTCTGGCGACGTTCACAAAACATATGAATTGTGCACTTGCTTAGGAACGCGCAGAGCGTTTTATCCGTCATCGCCAGGAAATACATTATGGTTAGGGTTGTGGCGCGTTAAACCACGCATAAGACACCCACACTCCCATGCCTTAAACATTAATCTCCTGTATAGGGCGAATGTTAGGTTCCTATAGTTGCTTATGGACTCTCCATTCACAACTATAGAAACCTAATGCTTTAAAGGTACCGCAACCATCGCAGCCTTACCCTATGCAAGATAATGTTCAAAGGAATACCTTTGTATATTAATATTGCTAATGTTTTCGTACACGCGCCCTCACAAGAATCTGCAATCCTTTATTCAAGGTCAAATTCATACGTTATAACGAACATATCAAAACCGAAATGAGTAAAAATGGAAACCGGAACCTGAACGACAAACCATTCGCAAACGCGCTAGCTAATCTACTTATTTAGAGAATCAACATCAGTGTATCTGACCAGTTCACGCACTCCAGAGTTCTCTGGGGTGCGGATCTCTGTTTTCACTGCAGTGCGTTTCAGAGCGCTGAGTTTACTCGCCAGTGGCTTTCAGAGGCAAGTGATTTGATTTCACCGCGCAGCTCATTTCAAAAACTACAGATAAAGGAAGAGTGTGGTGAGTATGCTGCTGCGTGCAGCGCTATTGCATGAACAAAAAGAGAAGAGGAAGTGTTATATTCGCTCTTGTCTCTCACAGAGGAGAATGACAAGTATGGCTCTATCAGTCGAACTCTAACCGTGATGGCAAAAACAGTGAAGAAACTCCGTTCAGAAGTGTGCGCGTTCAAAGAACGGCAAGCCCGCCGCGTCGAAAACGGAAATCGTGCGGCACTTTGTGGACAATCTACAACATCTTGGCACTATTAGATAACAATCAGAGCATCGAAAGAATGTCCGGTTCCGGACCCTGAGCGACAAGAATCTCCAAAGGATGCTGAAGAGGAAGACCGAGGCAAAACTGGCTACATTGCTGTGTGCGCTTGGCCGGGAGGTCCGATCAACCGGCCAAACAGTGAAAAAGTACCTGGCGCACATGAACATACATGACAGGAAGCGGAAGTCGCGTCCACTGGTTTCGGAGCTCCAGGCAATGACGCAGCGGCAGCAGTTGTATAAGATGGGCAACTTGGTTTTCCCGGCGAATCGTGATAGACGACGAGACATATTTCACCCTGGATGGCAACGACTGGCAGGGCATGTCGTATTTTACTTCCCCCTCGCAGGAAGTGAGCTCCGAGGTGAAGTTCATTTCACACACCAAGTTCCCCGAGAAAGTGCTGCTGTGGCTGACAATCAGCGAGAAGGGGATGTCAAATTTCGCTCTTCTTTCGCTCCGGACTGGCCGGGGAAACGGGGAAATTTATAGTAAGAAATGCCTGCCGGAAGTTGCGTCGTCCAAAAAATACCATAAGGACGAAGACGCGGTGTTTTGCCCGGATCTGGCGTCGGCCCACTACTCGAAGCGATCGTTGGAGGAGATGGAGTGGCTGAATATCGATGTGTTACCCGCCCAACGTCCCCCAGCTGCGTCCTATCGAGAATTTTCTGGGCCAACCTGAAGCGCAAGATCTACTCAAACAATTTTGTTGCGAAAACTGAGGAGGAATTGATAAATAAAATTAAGAAAGAACTCAAAAACATGCCTACACGCATGTTTTCGTCCGCCATGACGAATGTACTGGTTAAGTTCTGGTTAACTGCCGGGAGATCGCTCGCAAGGGCGTGGAATTTTTTTGCAAGTAAACTTAAATAATTACCATCCATGGGAAATTTATCAAAAGCAATCATCTGTATCTGCTTTTTTTTTATCACCATCTGAAAAAAATCAATTTTTTTAAATGCAAACGTTAGTTCATGTTTGTGTGAATTGGTGAATCCAGGTTGGACCTCAAAAAAAGTTAAGAGCGAACCTCATCGATATTGGGTCGGATCCAGAGCAGATCCAGATACGACCTGAGTTAATAAAACAAAGTTTTGACAGCTATTAGGGCTGACCTAGGGCGACCTCAGTTCCGCACTAGCACTAACCGAAAAACGACATTTGATTTTCAACTATATCTTAGCAGTCTGCGAGTTTTTTTCAAACCCCACCATACCTTTCACTCCCGTTTATGTTTACTCAATTTTGAGTAGAATTGTATACTATCTCTTTTTCTCTCACGGAAAAATTACTCAATATTTGGAAAAAGTGGATCTACTCAACTTTCTGAGTAGATCCACTTCTTACGAAAATGGGATAACATTTTTGTGAGAGGAAAAGAGACAGTGTACAATTGTACTCAAAAATTGAGTAAAATGAAACGGGAGTGATGGGCAAGTAAACAAATTTATAATTTATTTTTGACAGCTACATTCCAGTTCCGGTTGAAATAACTGTAGAAAATGAAGATGAACTTTGGGTTGTTCTTAATATGACGGAATAAAGATCTAATTCCTATTTAGTTAATAAGCCATATTATCGTGTTTAGTACTCCCATTTTGAAAAAAAAAATACATATTTCGAACATAAACAAGAATCTAGGTGATGGTTGTTGGAAAGAATGAACGTAAAAGTACAATTTTCATTCATTCCAAACATCTCCGCTCATACATTTTCAAACCATAGTTTCCACTTTGCATTAAACAACAAAATTGTTATTATATTTTCTTATCTTCAACCTATGTAACATTTAAAATGAAAATGTTTAAATAGACCACACCTATCTTACTTTAAAACGTTCGCGGTTAATATCACTAAAATTCACATAATTTGCTCATACTGGGTAGCTACTGTTCCCTGAAAAGCGATTGTTGTCTAGTTTCACGGAATACTCAAAAAAAACAATCACTGCCTACATGGGAATGACGCACAATTTCCTCGACCTTGGAGATGCCAATCATCGCCGTCACTTCTTACTCCATATACGTAGCATACGTTCTTCAAAATTGTGCACAACTTTTCTCGTTTGGGAGTATTTTTGAAAGCAACTTTGCTCACGCAAGACCACGAGTCTCCATCACACACTCAACCAGATTTCAAATTTTCTTCACGTGTGTTTCTTTCTGTTTGCATTAACTCATTCGATGGCATAGCCTATGCAGATTTTATCGTACAACCGGTTTGCATCCTTGCATTTGCATTTCATAAAACCGGCTGCATTTGAATCGGGCCGATGCACTTACCTGCCGTGACGGCGTTTCTGCAGATCAACTGTTTCGTTAGCAACATGTTTGTGCTCTCCTACTGCGGCTGGTGCTGGTTTTTTTTGCAAACCTCTCAAAACTGTGCGACCAAAATCACGCTTTCGGTAGCAATTGATTAACTCGGTGAAATTGGATCAATTTAGCCGGCAACTTCGTCGTCGTCGTCGTCGTCGTCGTCGCTATGAAACACGATGCCCAATTGTCGCGGGAGTTACGTTTCCAGGCGACCAGCGAATGTCGGGGTTGTCAAGGGCGCTGTCGTTGCTGCTCCCTGGCTGCTTCTGTACGATTGGATGGAACAAACAGGACTGAGACGTTTGTTTGAACGCGCTCTCGCCGGCTAGCTGAGTTTGTCGCTACAGGTTACTACTTGCGGATGGACTAAGTGAGCAAACTGACTATGTGCACAGAAATGTATGGCGTTGTGTGGGAGCATTCAGACATTGATATTACTAGTATAATGGGAGTATGGGTTGATATCTAGATAAATGGAAGGAGCCATCGCACAATGGTGGATCTCCAGACAAAAGTCGGTAAAATGTTGTTAAATGTGTCTTATTGTGGATATCTTAATGAATTAAAAAGGTCTTGTAACTTGGTGTCAAGTTTACGTGTCATATGAGCTAAGCTACTAATCCCTTCTACGAATAATAATTAATAAAAACGTGAAAATTAAAAAATGGCCAAGGTATATTAAAATCGAGCAACTATTTTCCACATTACAAAAACGAGCATCACTAAATCAAATTTTCTAATAAGCAGACACAATATCTAAGACATCAAAATCGATATGGTAAAATCCAACCAATCACCGGCCACCCGTGGCGTTGTTGTCGAAGCGGTGATAAAAATATAAGCACAGATAAACAGACGTAACACTAAGAACAAATTGCCTTACAATACATCGTCATAAATTTAAATTTAGACACGTTAAAACACTAGCGCTATCTGACGGCCACTTTGCCCATTTCAGTGTCAACCTTGTTTGATTGTTTTACCTGCCGCAACAGCTGCCAACGAGCGCGCCCATGAAACACACGCACACTACTTCACGCTCGCTTGACTGTCAATCGTTTGTGTTGAAGCAAGCGAAGCAGGTTTGTAGCGGAAACTATGAGTATCTGGAATGGCAGCATGCCAACATCCGAGCTTAGTGCGCTCAGTATTTCCTATACACTTGGATAACACCGCTGCTGGGAATGGAATTGGATCCGAAAAAAGATTGATCGTTTACAATCGAACATGATCGAGTGTTGGATCTATTCGAACGAGAATGGTTGGACGGTGGTCGGCAGCCTTTCGGCGGTGGGAAGAAATTTAGTTATGCCGACGTAGTGTCAGCTTGTGAAATTGAGCAACCCAAGCTGGCCGAATTTGATCCCAGGGTCGCATGACTAGGTCAGGTATTCAGTAGCCGGATAATTATACATACATGACAAACAGCAATCTTTGCCTCCTGTGCTGGCTTATCAGAACCAGCAGAGCAGTTGAACTTTGAGGTGTAATATAAACGTCGAAGCGCCGGTACTTTAACGATATTCTGTCACAACCCAGTCGAATGTTGTACATTTTCCTTGAGAAGACCAAGACTCCCTACGAGCGAAATATCATAAATTTAGGAAAAGGTAAGATTAATGTTCGCGTTACTGATTTATCCCATACTGATTATCATTCCACCCATCATCAGTATGGGATTCAATGAATCGCTTCCAAAAAGTTCCCTGCATAATCGTCAAGTACCTCCACCTGTCGGAAGTGTCGCCATCGTACGATACGTAGCTAGACCTAGCTAGCGCCATCGTACGATACCGAGCTCGAATCGATGAGTATTTGGAATGAAAGCAGCACAACATCCGGGCTGTGTGTGCCATTTATTTCCACTACATGTGGCTTCGGCCGCGGATGATGGGTACCAAGGTGAATCCGGAACGCGCAGAGGAGCTCAAGCAGAAGATGGAGGATTGTTTGGATTTTATCAAACAAGATAACCTCTGTGGTAATAATAAGTAGTTCCAGGTAATAGTAGCGATGAGATTTCCAGGGCAGATCTGTTTGTTTCATTGAACTCCACCACAAGCTCCCTTGACTGGCAAAAGTTCACCCACTGCGCGCATCTACGTAATATTAAAATTAAATTCTATGTAATAGTAATTAATCTCAATAAATTTCATACCTTTCCATGTCACGGGGAATACTTAAGAAGGACTTTCCGCAGTTTTTACCTTCCCGATTAGAGCAAAATAAAAACTCACATTTGCGTCCCATGTTTTGACGAAAAAACATAAACAAAACAAAACATTTCCGAACACACTCACACTTGCAAGCGATGCTAGTGCAAAGAAATCACTCAGCAGGAAAATGTCATAATTGTCGATGCGAGCGCTGTGAGTGGTGGCTTGGCCAACTATTTGTATTCAAATTAATCGTTTTTTTTTAGATGGACGATGTCCATCAATTAGAGTGTTACGTCTGTTTGTCTGTGATATAAGCATCTGTCAAAACGTACGCGAAACAAATTATTTTATTTTTCAAATTTGGTTTTTATATTGTTTTGGACGTTAACCATGCTGCAAAAGTTGTGAAATTGTAGGAAAAGTGGTATTGCACAAAATGGTATGTTTAATGATTTCATTGCTTGCAATCAAAAAAATAGTGGATTTCTCAGATTACTTGAAAGCAATCTCCACCGCTAACATTTGTAATTTTGTTTCAGAATCGTTGCATTATTCCGGGATGCAATGAGATCTAGTTCCAGCTTTTTCGGGTCCCGAACTCGGGTAGCAACAGATTTGCGAAGTGGAGGAAGGTTGCCACTGTTTACGGATTGATTTTGTATTTTTGTTTATTTAATATCTTACAGACACACGGAAAAAAACGGAAGACCACTGCCATACCTTCCATAGATCATTGCACGGAATGTATTAACACCACTTTTTTGACAGTTCAGGGAGCTTGTTCACAAGGTGTTAGAATTTGAACCGCTCAAACGAAATTTTGTCATTGGCTTTTTTTAGATTCTGTACGATAAGATCCAAGAAATGATGTAAAAATAAGCACTGGTGAATGTTTTCCTGCAATTTTACTTCAGTCGTAATAAATCTTGAGCACAAAATCGCAAACCAATCTTATCGAAAATATTCTAAGTCCATGTAAACAAGCTCCCTGAACTGTCAAAACTGCATTGATGACGCCATCGTGCAATGATCTATGGAGTTGCCAACTGGGAAGGTCAAAGCAATCCTAAAAATAAAGGTTGCTGCATTGCTGGATGCCGGACGAAAAATCCGAGTAAGTTGGAAAAATTTCCCTCTTCGAAATCGCAGCACTGGTGGAAGTGGGCAAAACAGCTTGACTGCTCCGATAAAAATACAGCTGCATGGAAAATTTGCCAGAAGCATTTTCAGGATAAGGATTTTTTAACAAGTTAGTAATCATGTTTGTTATTGTGTTTGAAGCTCCATTTGAAATGAATTCTGTACGGAAAACATAACTTCTTCCTGCGTTATGTTTTCCGTAAAATAAGCGAGTAAAATCGAACTTGGTAGTCCTTGTTACCTGGTTACTATGTCCGAATAGTCCTTGTTACCATGATCATAGTCAAGAATGCCATGATCGTGGTAAATTCGTCCATTTTCATAATTATTGTAACCATTATATGCAATAGTCATCTTGACCATGATTTAATTGTCGGTATAACGATAGAATTTTTCTCAGAGTAGCGATTTGATATTGGTTCACTGTTGTAGAACCCCTTGGTCCGAAGTACACCTTGAAGCCAGCACCTTCTACATATTTGGGTATTTGTTTTGATTTGCTGTGTTATTTTGACAGAATATTTGAGAGTGTGTTCGTGTGAGTTCATTATTAGGGGCGCATTATTGTATTTGTATGGGACCTACTGGTCTTAGAGTTAGTCTATGGTACTATCTCGTCAAATTCCTTTCATATTCTTACAACAGGTTCAGTCACGCAAAGATGATCCATACAAACGAAACTTTGAATCCTTCCAAAGAACCTAAGATAACGAGCGTCAGTCAGACGATAGTCTGAATTCCAATGAAACCACTGAACATTCATCACTGGACCAAACAATTCAATCAACCCGGAGCGCATAAACTGATCCTTTTGGATTGTATGCTGGTAATAGTTTTCATCAATTGGATACACCAAGCGAATTAAACAACGAGGTGCATAATTTTGACCAGATCTGCTGTAACGAAAACCTTCCTGGAGCAGAGCAAAACAAAGAAATGACTGATGAAAATAAACATGGGAAGACTATTCAATCACACGGAAAGGATCTAACAACATGGATTGGTATTTCGTCCTTGAAAATGTTGGAGGTTGTATGTGCAATGGTCAGAACCATGGAAGATAATGTTTATCCGCAGAAATATGAAATGCATTCTACACCTACCAACCTCTGCATTGTCACCTCTTTTTCTGCGTGTCACCAATATACCGCTGCTGAATACTTCGAATACACAGTTCAGGAATTTTGAGAAGCATTAGGTACCGTAGTATATTGGCCATCACGACATGATATAAAGAAGAATATCCCGCATTGCTTCAAAGGAAAGTTTGAAAATGTTCGATGCGTACTTGACTGTACTGAGGTTGACATCTATTCACCAAAGTGATTAAACTGCAGAATTGCCTGCTATTCAAATTACAAGCACAAAAGCACAGTTAAATTCCTGTTGTAACAACTGCAGGGTTGGTGAGCTTCTGCAGTCGGGCGTATACAAACAAGTCGTCTGACAAATACATTTTCAACAAGGAAAGCTTTATCGAAAAGCTGGTCAAACGTCAAGACGAAATTATGGTGGATAAGGGATTTTCTGTTGAAAAAGAATGCTATGAGAACGGGATGCGGCTACACATTCCACCTTTTCTACGAGACAAAAGGTTGACAACGGAAGATGCACAAATGAATGAATCTATTGCAAAAGCTGTGCATGTGCATGTTGAACGTGTTATCGCTAGGATCAAATTATTCGGAATTCTTCAACGCAATGTAGACGCAAGCACCCTTAAACATATCGATGATAAAGGGTGTATTCGATAAAAATGGCACACAGAAAATCTTCTGTAACTTTTGAATCGTATGAGTAAAAAACCTAGAAATTTGAGTAGATCTTATCCATAGTGTATTATTTACATCTGCCAAGTTTCATAGTTATACATTCAGTAGTTCCAGTCATGTCGTCGAAACAAGAAATTGTCCGTGAGAAAATTTTGTGCACTCACAATCAAAATCCAGGGGCGTCCCACCGGTGGATTGCTAAAAGGCTTGGAATTGCAAATACAACTGTGTCTCGTGTAATAAGAACCTTCAAGGAGCGTCTGAGTGTTCAAAGGAAGAAAGGGAGTGGTCGTAAAAGTGGTCCAATGGACAGTAAAATGGCCAGGAAAGTCGTACAACAATTCAAGAACCGTCCAAACATGTCAATTCGAGATGTCGCTAAAAAGTCTAAGGTGTCAGTCGGTTTTGTGCAGAAAACCATGAAGCGTGCTGGGTTACATGTTTACAAAGTGCAAAAAGCCCCAAACCGGAATGAAAAACAAAACATCACTGCGAAAACCCGCGCCCGGAAACTTTACACGAAGCTGCTCACCAAATGCATCGTGATGGATGACGAAACATACGTCAAGGCCGACTTCCGTCAACTTCCTGGGCAAGAATATTTTGTTGCCAAGTCGAAGTTCGATGTTCCGGAGGATGTTCGAAAGAAGAAACTATCGAAATTTGCAAAGAAGTTTCTAATCTGGCAGGCGATTTGCGGATGTTGTGAAATAAGTGCTCCCTTCATCACTTCCGGAACAATAAACGGTGCGATTTACACGGAAGAGTGCCTTAAGAAGTGTCTCTTGCCATTCATTAAGAAGCACAAAGGATCAACTCTATTTTGGCCTGATCTAGCATCCTGCCACTACACTCGAAACGTATTGGAGTGGTACCGAGCCAACGGAGTCAATTTTGTGCCAAAGGATATGAACCCACCAAATTAATCGGAACTTCGTCCAATTGAAAAATTCTGGGCAATTATGAAAACGGAACTTCGCAAACGTCCCAAAACTATAAAA
>JASCZW010017100.1:0-17592 GCA_034211315.2 Aedes japonicus | reverse complement strand
GCGAAAGTGCCAGCCAAGGATCAACTTTCTGCACAATTACCGGGACCTGGTGGGGAGCGCATCCGCAAGATCTTCTAACGTTGTACCGGACAACGGTTTTGTCGGTTATGGAATACGGTAGTTTTTGTTTTCAGTCAGCGGCTCGGTCGCACTTCATTAAACTGGAACGTATTCAGTATCGGTGTCCTCGTATCGCGTTAGGTTGCATGCACCGACTCACACCATGAGTCTTGAAGTGCTGGCTGGCATGTTGCCACTCTGGATCGGTTTTCAGGAATTATCTCTCCGGCTCCTCACCAAGTGTGAAGTTATGAACCCCAGGTGATCGAAAATTTTGAGAAGCTTCTTGAGTTGAATCCTCAAACGCGCTTCATGACTTTGTACCATTTGTACATAACACAGGATGTCAGCCCTTCGCCGAACATTTCCAATCGTGTTTGCTTTCTCCGACTTCGACAATTCGGTTCCATTTTGATTTCAATCCCAGAGCATCATCGTCCTATGATTGCTCGGTGATATTTCGCTGCAAAGTTTGGCCAAGTTGATTCCACTAAATCGTTCTTCACTGACGGATCTTTGATAGAGGAGTCAGCAGGCTTTGGTATATTTAATGAAATTTATAGCGCCAACCGTAAACTTCAAGCCCCTTGTTCCGTGTATGTCGCTGAATTAGCGGCAATACACTTTACGCTAGAAATTTTGCCTCATTACCACCGGATCAGTACTTCATTTTCACGGATAGTCTCAGTTCTATAGAGGCTATTCGCTCCTTGAGCCGGTAAGCACTCCTCGTATTTTCTCATGAAAATACAGGAGCTTCAGTGCTTTATCTTCGCGTAATTTTATCATCACCTTTGTATGGGTCCCTTCTCATTGTTCAATTCCGGGCAATGAGAAAGCGGACTCGCTTGCAAAGGTGGGCGCTATGGAAGGCGATATTTATGATCGACAACTCGCCTTCAACGAATTTTTTACTATTTTTCGTCAACAGTCACTCGTCAGCTAGTGCATAAATGGAGTAAAGGAGATTTGGGGCGATGGCAACATTCTATCATCCCAAAGGTGTCGAAGAAATCTTGGTTTAGGGGGATGGATGATGGGTCGAGACTTCATTCATGTCATGTCTCGCCTCATGTCCAATCATTATTCTTTGAACGCTCATTTATACCGGGTTGAAGGCTGAGCGACAGCAATCGTCTATTTGGTCTTGTTCTGGGCATCGTGAGGTCAGATCGAGGGTTTTATGATTCTCTTCGGGCTCGAGGTAGACAACCCAATGTGCCAATTGAGATATTTTGGCTGCACGTGATTTGGAGTTCATGAAACTCATTTATGTGTTTTTGACTAACATTAGCATTAGATTGTAGTTAGTTTAACATGTATGTTTAAGTATAAGTTTTTTTCAGTGTTTGTGTGTTGTTTTTTCTCTTTCAAAAATGTTCGAATAAAAAGAAACCAAAAGTTGTGTAGTTATAAGTGTTTCAATAATTTAGAATTTAAATTTAATGTGTTATGTAAACCATACTTTAAATTCCCACCCTCTTTCCCATCCGTAATTTGTAATTCCTATTAACCTCGAGACGGCCGCGAGTAATCGGTTCTATCCTCCTAACTTTAGTTTTAAGATAAATGATGTATAAAAAGTATGAAAATTTGCTCTGTAAAGTTTATTCGATTGAGCCTGTACAAATAAATGATTATTAAAAATAAAAAAATGCGGCGATGCCCAAGAAGCTACTGTGTTGGTAAGTAGCTTCTGGTATACCGTTTGATTCACTATTCACCCTCTTGTCAATGAAGATGAAAGGGGTTTAGGCGGAATGAGTTATTCCAGCCCAAACCATGACAGAAGCGGGATGATGACTCCTTGAAATTTTGGAAGCAGCAGGATGCAACTGTCGATCATTGTGGTGGTTGTGATGCTGCTCGATTGTGAAAACTTTTCCATCAGTGAACAGCACTGACCGATAGCGGTTCTCGGATAAGCGGTTCAGGAGAACCTTAGCATTTCTCAACCGGTATACATTCATAGTGTCATTCAAGTAGTGATACTTGTACATTTTATATGAGCTTCAAATTATCTAAAACTATGGCTCCAACGGAAAATTTTGAAATTTACAGTGATTTCGACAACTTTTGGATGGAAATCGAAGAATTTCGCTTGATTCGTCGCCGGATAATCTCGCGCATTTGTGAAGTCCGAACGGTCAATTTTTTTCCTCTCCCTACGCGGTCATATAGCATTCCAAGCTGTTGGTATCGTTTTATTGCGTCATTTACTGTAGATTTTGCAATATTCAGGGTCTTTGCAATCACTGAAATAGTTTTTCCTTTTAGAAAAAGTGTAATTACACCTGCACGCAACTCATTCGGCTTCATTTTGAATGAATTATAAATCACAACTATACCAAACATACTGCGTATAAAGACAAATGTTTGGTTGTGTTGAGGCATGCCAACAAACTCCGTACGGATAATTTGCAGACACCCTGTACCTGCCGGAATGCAACAGTCGTTAAATTTTACAAAACCGATGGATGATTTTGTTCACAAAATATATTCATCGTTTGTTTGTAAGATTTCGATATTTGGGCTGGTTAAATGGCAGTCGTAAAAATGTGAAGTCGATTACTTCAAAAATATCAACAATCAATCAGGAAACGATCCAGTTATTAGCGCGCAGTGTTTCACTTTTGCCTGCTTCTTTTTACTTTTGCCTTGCGGAATAATATAGAGCCGTTCAAATTTCCGAGCCGTGTTAGAAATTGTACACAAAGCATAAGGTGTGCGACGATTGAAAAACTATAACTATTTTGGCCGGCTGCCAATTTTCAAGAATTTTGAAAGGAGTGTTAGAGAAATTCCACATAACAAACTCTCTAGCTATAGGAATTGCATTACTCGTCCTGAAAGAGACGGATTGTAAATCGTTTACATTTATATTATTAGAACCCTCTCGGTCTTTCGAAGAAGCAGGTTATTTCATCCGTTTGTCGTTGCGCCTTCTCAAAAGATTGTTACCAATGGATCACATACCTTATTTCGCTCCGTGTTTGAGCCCACCAACTGGCTACATATGTATCACTGGCTTGGTTAACCGACTAATAATTAATGGCTGCCCAGCCAACGGACTTCTAGATAAATGAATACTTGCCACACGCCAGTACATTTAAGGACCTATTTTTTCCAATTCTAATTTCAGTGTACTGTTTTAGTGACAGTGACAGATGATAGTCTTAAATTCCACCAAATGCCACTTTTAACTTCGATGTTGAACTGCTGAGGGTTAAATAGGTCGGGCTGGTAGAGGAGGATGAGCAGAAGGAGGAGGAGGAAGGGAGAGTCATTTTATCTTCTAAAATAGCAAATAACAGCAATGAATAAGAAACCGGCAACATGATAAGTCACACATCCTACATAGCAAAACAACCACAAGACATGCAAATAATGAAGCAATCCTAGAATTCAGGCCTGATAAGGAAGCTCTTTGTTGTACTTTAAAAAGTACTCACAAGGGAATCAACTATCGAAAATCATCTCGTATAACAAAATTATCGTCCTGAGTTGCTCTTCCTAGGTTTTCACTACAACATCTAACAAAAATACGAACAAATTCAAATCAGCAAACGAAGCTTTTAAACTGTAGCCAATCTAGTTACATTTTCAGTGCACCCTGAAAAAAGCGAGCCACCCTGCTTTTTAAAAATAAGGTTAAAGTCCAAGCCTTCACCCATTTGAACGTCAGTTTTCCGTGTAAGGGGCGGCTCAAAGCAGCGTCTGTTTTCCATGTTAGGAGTGGCTGAGTCACCGTCGTGTTAGTGCGCCCAGGACTCTAAATACAAAAGCCGAAAGTCCTGGTGGTGCTTTGGACTGTTAAACAGCAGCATCACGATGGTCCTCCTGCAAGATAGTGAGGTTGGTTGTGGACTTTGCGAGCCGACACCATTAGAAAGGAATTGCAACGAATAATACACAATTGCACGAATAATACACCAAGTAACAATTGAAGTTTAATTGTGGTTTTAAAAGCACACTTAAAGGCTAAATCATGGTCTTCAGAACCCTAATAAAACCAAAATTGTTACTTCGGGTGCATCCTGTACAAAACGCTAATAAGACCGGTTGTTCTCTACGGACATGAGACGTGGACAATGCTTGAAGAGGACCTGCGAGCACTCGGAGTTTTTGAGCGATGGGTGTTAAGAACCATCTGTGGTGGAGAACATGAGGACGGACTATGGAGGTGAAGGATGAACCATGAGCTCGTGCAACTCGCCGGCGAACCCAGTATTCATAAGGTGGCAAAGCTGGAAGGATATGCTGGCAGGACATGTTGCGAGAATCCCGGGCAACTATCCTTCAAAAATTGTGTTCGACGGGAATCCGGTTGGTACAAGACGACGTAATTTTCGAAAACCGAAAAAATAGCACCAACATATATTAACAAATAATTCAACAAAACCGAGTGTTTATTTCCTCAATAATTTGATTTGGCATCATGCCACTAAACGAAGGACGAGCTAGAGTATTAGGCAAATAATGTCGATTTCGTGCCGAAAGATCTAAATCTCTTCAAACACTCCGAAACTGCGCCCAATAGAAAATTACAGAGCCATTATGAAGGAGCACCTTCTAAAACAACCTAAGGTGGTGAAGAATGCAGAGTAGTATGGCACCGATGATGTGCCGTGAGTAACGGTTGTCAATTGGTACGTTCGGAATGGCTGCTCATCAGACTCTCTCCAAAGGATTATCTGCATTGGTTGATCCTGTTCGACTACGTTGATCATGCGATACATTTTCTCCACATCTTCCGACAATCACATACCTATGGAGTCGAAAGCGAATGTGGATGGAAAGCAGATCATCCTGGACCACCGGTCCCACCATGAGTATGTCATTCAAGGAATATCCTGAGTCTGTTGCACACGAAGCGTCGAATACTACTCTGAGCTCCGTCGTGGTACTATCTCGTCATCACGGACTTCCCTCATGTCCCGAGCAGGACCGAATAGCTTGATAACTGGTATTTAGGAGCTCAGATTAAGAGGTAAAATACCTGAGGATAAAACCATAAAATTGTTCCCACAATGTTATGCGAATACCAAATTGAGGTATTCCCAGATATCCAGAATAACAAATTTTGTTATTCGAGAAATATTTTGCTTGCAATTGTTAGGTATTTTGCTCAGGTATTTTACCTCTTAATCTGAGCTCTTTGATACCAAGGCCAATTATCAAGACTAAAATTAGGTATTCATATGTTGTTGTCTCCTGCTCGGGGTGGCTTATCAGCAAATACTCGTGAATAAATGGCGTGTAGAGAGCCTTCCTCTCCAGATTCGCATTTAAGCGACGTTCCATCGCCATGAATCGCTTGGTCGATATCATTTTCGATTCTCTCAATCGCTCCATCATATATTCCTTCTTGTGCAGACTCGCTCGATACTTACCGTCAGCATCCCCTGTTGCAGACTGTTCGAGGACAGATTAAGATCTTCAACCGAGAGACAGCCGTTCGGCACGATTCCAACTCCCAGTCGCAAGCTGTTCATGGATCTCTTCGGTAGTGACTGAAACGGTGATCGCACTGAACGTACTGACAGGAATCTCAATAATTTCTCCATCAACTATCCAGCTGACCTTTTTGTTACACAGGAGTGGACCAGCATCCGAACGCTTCACTTGTTCGCTCAGCAGTATCTCGTACACCGATATAGTCTTTCCTTGTATTCTCCCATACGCGGAGTAACGATTTGTGATGATGTTGTTTTAAGAAGGACATAATTTCTCATCACCATGAGGCTCTAGGAGTAGACAGCAATTTTTGCTAGAGCAAAGTTGTTAAGGTGAAACTCCCTCGAATCCTCAGTCTTCAACATGCATGTAGTAGTGCAAACCCTTTTTAGATCGTATGTGGTAGTATTGGTGCATCATGAAGAAAACGGTCGTGGTTGCCATAGTAATTTTAATTTTTCTTTATGGATAGAACATCCATATAATTATTCCCCTAAATTTTCAAATTCTTAAAAATGCATGAAACCTCAAAATAAGAATACTTTTCAAAGGTCGGGGGAGTCAGGGGCATAATTAGCAAGCTAAATATTAAGCCATACATCTTGTTGAATACAAATATTGGTGAATCTTAAACGTTAATGTTCCGTTCTAATTTGAATCATAAACTAACGGATGAGTCGTTGATTAGATGGCTGTTTTTCCTTTACTTTCCAAACAAGAAAGTAAATATGCAAACTAACAAATGCAAAGCTAAACAAAAACTAAACTCACCATCGGATTCGGAAGTATGACTGGGATTTTCAAAACCAGCATTGGGCTAGGTTTGGTAACGTTATGTGTAATGTCGGAAGATTTGCCGACAGATTGTTCCCCGGAACTTATTTCGCTTTGAAATTCGCCAACAGTTGACGGTGAGCTAAAACCACTATTTCAGGGATTTTCGAATGTCCAAGTTAAGGGATCAACAGCAGTTTTTATCACTTTTTTAGCCCGTTCACACAAAAAAAACCGCTTTTATTCTTTTAGTAAGACGCGGCATTTTTTACTTCGTTAATCAAAACTTTTATCAGTCCAGCACACTCGCGCAAACAGTTGCTGACAACACTTCGCTCTGCTACGCTACGAACAGCTGAGTGTAAATTAGAAAAAAGCTAAACGCGCAGTTTTGAGACCGGCTGCTGAATTTTTGCACCATTCTCGTTAATTAAACAGATTTTTCGTCAATTGTTTTCAACAGCGCGATGATAATCAATCTTCCAGTGAAAGTAAATAGTGTTCTAGTGGCTATGGGAAATGGCAATACAGTTTTTTGTGAGAAAATAATAGGCAGATCCTGGCTTTTAAAAGGTAAACAAAGACGACGAAAAATTACCTGCTCTGTGGAAATGAGCACTAGTTGATCAATTCAGAGTGTTTTCAGTGAAATAAACAGTGTGAACTGATTAAATATTGTGTTCTGCTGTCCTATTAGCAGTATGGCAATGATTCACTGCAGGTAAGTGGATTAATTTGTCATATTTTGTTGAGCAAACCCATAGTGTGCATGTGTGGATGAAGAAGCCATCGCTCCTGCCATAAGGGGATTCCATCGTGTATGTCCTTAAGAGAAAGTATTGATAGTTCCGTCAGCTCACGGCAGGCGGTGAAAATTGAATAGAAGTAGTTCGAATTTGAGCGGAGGGCATTGTGAGGTAGTATTTCGAAACAGGAACACAAACTTTTACCAAGCATCCCCATGCAGGGTAGGTCAAGGCATGATCGAATGCACCACCTTGACTGGTGTATCTCGTAGCAGACTGAACCTCCCATAATCACATCCACAGCTCTAGATTCGTTCAATACAAGATCAGCAAGACGGATATCGGCAAGTAGTTTCCACATACTGATTCAATGCTCTGCTGCGGCAGGTTTAACGTAATTCACGAGTGATCCGTGGATGGCCACTGGCCAGTGCAATTAAATTTACAGTAAAACAAAATCATAAAACATACTATGCCTCTTAATTGAGTATCCTACTTCAAGTTTACTCGTTGAATGATGACCGAGAAGAGCATTCATCGTTGAATTGCAAAATCATGTTTCACGAAACACGTGAAGAGTTAGTGCAGCAGTAGTGTCTCGATATTGATGCAGCACAGTAACCTCGATATACGAGTGGAAAAGATTTAACACGGAAAATCAATTTATTGCCAAGTTGCAGTAGAGATAGCTACAAAATGCCAGCGATTGTTAAAAAGTTGTAACTACACGTAACGAAAATGGAAGATATAAATACGTTGAAGAAAAAACATCACTTTTTCTTTTCCTGTTCTTTAACGAAACTGGCTGTGACAGCACAGACGTTATTTTCACTTCAGGTTAAAAAAAAAAAAAAACTATGTAAGTGCAGAGAAAAATTCAATTGAATAAAAAAAAGTTTAACCAAGGTGACAGTTTTTTTTTCTCACGTTCTTGCGTCGCTATCTGATGCAGACTTCCCAGGAAGATTCATTGACTATGCTGGAAAATTTAAACGAGATACTCCAGTAACTTTCATGATTGTCTACAAGTCAGTAAGAAAATTGCCTTCAAGTTTCACGCGTACCTTATAACTTTACGTTGCTTAAAGCTATGCTTCGTCAGTTCTAGTTGGCACAAGTACTTGTATAACTCAATTTGCACCTTAAAATTCCATTTCCCATTCCCGGGGGCAGAATGGAGAATGAACCGACGATAATAAGCATCTCCTTGACCGTCACTGATGATAGGAAAATGTAGCGTGGTAACTGATCCCCTCATTTTCCTCGAATTATGAGTGACAAAATTAAAACAGCAACCTTAATAAATGATGTGGTACAACGTTCAACTAGACCTAGTTTTGAGGTTAAGAGTCTTAAACTTATTTCTCGTCACATTGTAATCAAAATGATGGCTTATTTACCTCATTAAATTTTCGGAGGCATCTTTGCAGTTGATGATTTTCACCGAAGACTGCCTCGCAATCCACAGAAGCTGTCGTTGTCGGGAACTGCGAGCAAGGACATGACAGTTTATTTATTGCAAACGATGTGTGCAGTCAAGCGGTCACTCAACACATTGAAAGCAAACAATCTCTGCAAGTAAATCCTCCGCTGGGAAGAGGCTCTAGGATTTTAAGTTGACATCGTTGTTCTTCATATCTAATGAAACAACGTTGAACTCTTTCTAGCCGGCCAGCAAGTACAGCATGATAGGGAGCCCATACTTGAACTCCATATTCAAGAACAGTACAGGACTTTCAGTGCGTAAATATCGTGGAAAATGGCACAGTTTTGACGAATAAAACCAAGGACGGCAAAAGCATTAGCGAAAGTTATGGAAATATGTTCGTAGAAATTCAGCTCACTATCCATCGTTACTCCTATTTATCATGCAAAAATAACCAGTTAAAGTCGTGTGCCGTGTGAATATTTTGACATGCCAGCAAATGTAACACCTCCACCTTGTCGGAGGCCTTGGCTGACGATAAACATGTTTCGTTAGTTAAAAATTTTTGTTATTTCTTCTGAAATCAGAACAGTTCGATAAATTTTGGTAGTTACCGTTAAGTTATTGTGGCTAAAATTCTCAGATATCATTTCAACAAGGTTGAACGTATTGTGAATTAAGTTTTGTGCAACTCACCCTCTAAAATTGAGATCAAAATTTCACCGAACGTTCAGATTCAGAGATTCTGGTTGAAATTATCAAAGTCGGAAATCATTGTTAAGTCTGCAGAGCTATTGTTTGGATTGGATTTTTTTGGGATTTAAACCCAAAAGCAAGAAATAGTAACTTCAAACAGCGTACCAACATACTAAGAAGAATTTCATGTACAGGGTAGGCCTGAATAACTGACGCAGTTTTTATTTTCAGTGTAGAATCCGTCTACACACTACCAAAATGCCAAGTAAATTTCTGTCCCCTGAGGCTGACACATGCAAGCATCCTTTAGCACATAAGAATGAATTGAAAGAGATAAGAAAAATAAATTCAATCAAACACATCTTTCGTAGAATTGCGTATGTGTCAGCTTCAGGAGACATATTTTTACACAAAATCTTTCTTTACAAATCCCGACTTTTCACAAACATGAATTACACCTCCTGTAATTTGTAAGTGTGTAGGTTATGTGACACCCATCTGGTTGTCAGCGTTTTAAAGAGGGACTTACGAAGGGTAAACAAACAAATTGTCATTGCATTATATATCATTTACGGATTTGAAAAGTCAAAGGATTTTGCAGTTGCATTTGCAAAGTAAGCGTCCAATCCAGAAAGGAAAGAATACCCATTGTTACAGTTTTAGTTTTATTCTAGCCGTATAGAACTCTTCCCAGCTTTGTTAATAAAACTAGATTCAAACTGTTTTGTCTACCAACGTTTAAGCCAAAATTTGAAAAAAGTGGCCCACTCTATAGACCGTTGTAAAAACTAGTTAACAAAACCTTTATATGACCATAAAGATTTAGAAAATGTTCAAGTGAAAGATGTTCTGACCACTTGAGGACCTTCATAAAACCTACTGGCTGTAATTAAATCCAGCATACGGTCAAATTTCTACAGCTCTAAAACTTAACTTTGATATTGTGGTTAGTTTTTGTTGTTCTGCTTTGTTTGATTCTCTGCTCTACCGGTGGAAACATAACTGTCACATATGACATTTTGATGTTGTTGATTTTTTATCCTAGAAAAATCGTAAATACGGTATGTCATTTTTTTCCACCTGAAATATGGACGCATAATTGTCTCACTTTGAGTAATTTTTGTTCTAGTGGGACATTTATCCGTCCAATTTTCGAGTGGGACAGCTCGACTAGGCATTTTTCCGAAATTAACTATTTGTAAGTTAGGACAATAATGCGTCCACTGGCAGTGCTCTTCAGATTCATTTAGCAGTTAATAATATCGAAGAAAAAAGTTCTAGTGTTGCAGGAATTTTATAGCAAAATATCCAAAACAAATTGAGTGTTTTACTGCGTATCATGCTCTTAATCATATGCACATTAAATTTTATGGTGAATATTGACACGATAAGAGCCGAACATTATTGCGCCTCCAAAATTATGAGAGAATACAACAGCTAAAACAAAATTAAAACAAAAATTTTAGATAAACTAATCATGAGTTTCCTGAAGTTTGAAAATCGTCGAAATTGGTATTTGATCTCTACAGTTCAATTGCTTTACATTAAAAATTTGGTGCATTTATTTTTCCACATTTAAATTTTTTTTTTTTTTGCCAAAAAAAACAAATTATTTCCGCAATGACAGCTGTGAAACCAATTTGCCGTTTAATGCATTTACTTGAGGCAAAATGGCTTTAAAATGCTTTTTCAACTGACCATAATAAGATTATATGAATGAGTCCGGAAAGGGCATTTCAAAACAACATTTTTGGTTCATAAATTCGACATAAAACCTTTAATAGGAGTAAAAGAAATTGGAGAATACAAGATTTTAAGATTGTTGTAAACAAGCTGTGTTGTTTTTTTAAGAAACCAGATTAAAATATTAAACCTGTTGTTACCTCTTGGCTAGGGATTTCCAACAACATTACTTGTTGTTGTTACTTCCCCCATAGTTAATCTGATTACTAAGAGATTACAAAGATTATTGTGATTACTGATGATTAGTCAAGATTACTCATGATTATTCGGGATTTCTCATGATCATATGATCATTAAATTATTACATATTATTTTTTTTTTTTTTATTATTTTCTCTTAGTGAAGGAAAACCCGTTGGAGTGAAGCTCCTTTTAAGCCTCTTCTTCAACAGGCACAAAACCTTCAATCTCTTCAAAATTTTGTTACAATACATGCACTTTCCAGTGAGCTTAATTACTCTGTTAAGGAAGTGCGGTGGCAGCTATAAACTACTTAATTATTAATATTTATAATCTAGTTTCGACCGAAGATGTCATGAATTCTTACTGTATAGTTGGTCTATAGTAGCCCAACTGCACGAGACCTGGACTATGTTGAACCGGTGGACGTCTGAGTTGCTTATGACGATGATCGAAGATATAAATGCTGACAGTATAGTTGACCTCGCCAGAGTAGCCCGAGTGTACGAGACCTGGACCATGTATAACCGGAAGAGAGCAGATGTGCCAAGGATCATCTGACGGTATGGATACGGGATCACGGAGCCACAGGCGAGGCGAAGACCATGGACAGTATAGTTGGCCTCGCTACCATAGTAGTCCAACTGCACGAGACCTGGACTATGTTGAACCGGCGGAAGTCTGAGTTGCTTATGACGATGGTCGAAGATATAAATGCTGAAACCGTTGAATTGCTCGATTAGGGGCGTAGTATCTCTGGCTTCGGCCAGACATATACTTGTTCATTTTACCTTACAGTATAGTTGACCTCGCTACCAGAGTAGCCCGAGTGTACGAGACCTGGACCTTGTATAACCGGAAGAGTGCTGATTTGCCGAGGATCATCTTGCTACCATAGTAGCATAACTGCACGAGACCTGGACTATGTTGAAACCGGCGGAAGTCTGAGTTGCTTATGACGATGGTCGAAGATATAAATGCTGAAACCGTTGAATTGCTTGATTAGGGGCGTAGTATCTCTGGCTTCGGCCAGACATATACTTGTTCGTTTTACCTTACAGTATAGTTGACCTCGCTACCAGAGTAGCCCGAGTGCATGTTTCCAAGAACCACGAGGACAGCCAGATGATTCAAGTTTGATGAGGATGTATGTTTTGATTCCTAGAGCAAATAGTTTGCCATCCTGGTCCGTACACGTAGCTTTACTTGTTTTTTGAATTTTATACCAACACGCTCAGATTTCAAATCTGGTGGAAGGGAATTGAAACGTGTTTTACTGTAATGAGCAACGGATTTTTTGCCCATTTCCGTATTTTGACGACTGATAACGAATGTTGCTGGATTTCTTAGCTGATATCTATGTGATCGTGATATTCCATATGATTGCTTGCATGATTATTTGATCACATAGTGCTTACAAAGGTTATTATGATTACAAATGATTACTTATGATAAGTCATGGTTACTCATGGTTACATGATAACTTGATGATTACTTATGATTACATGCGTTAAATTGGACATTGCTACCCACCAAAGGGGTTATTTACTTAACTTTTTAAGTTATCTTTATTCACGGTGTTAGTCGAAACCAAATGTCAAACTGTCAAACCAATACCAAATCGCAAGCAATTTCGCTCCAAATTTCACGTGATTCCGGTTATTCTTAAGTTTTGAAGTAAATGTGACATGAGATGCATTCAAGAATAACGGAGATTGAGCTATCAAACGCTGGGTTTTGGTGTTGAAAACGTGACAATCTATACCAAAAAATTGAAAAAACGTGACAAGTGAAACATGGATGGGGGGGGGGGGGGGGCCCAAGGTTGGTTGTGTTAGAAAAAGTCACTTTTAATTTAATGAACATAATTAATGAACGTTCCCTTACTAATGATTAGTTATGATTACTTATGACTTCTTAGGATTACTCCTGATTTTTTATCAAAGTTTACTTTAGATAACTTATGATTAGTTTTGATTACTAATGAATACTTAGGTTTACTTATCAAATTATGATTACTTCGTATGTTTTAGATTGCCTACGGATGTATCATTACTTTGCGGAAATTAAAGTAATCTCTGATGATTTGTCACTTAAAAACTTGTTGGACCCGCCGTGTCTTTTTGTGCCATAATAAAACCAATTAGATTTCTAATTGCATTCATAAAACTTTAATAAAACTTAATAACTTACCTTACCAGACTAAAGCCGGCGTGGCCTCTGCTGTACACAGAAGTTGTCTCCATTCTATTCGGTCCATGGCTGTCACTCGCCAGCCTCGCTGTCTGCGGAGGGTCCGCAGGTCGCCTTCTACTTGATCGATCCACCTTGCTCGTTGCGCGCCTTTTCTTCTTGTACCCATCGGTTCGTTTTCGAGAACCATTTTCTCAGGGCTGTCGTCCGACATTCTTACGATATGCCCAGCCCATCGTAGTCGACCGATTTTTGCGATGTGTACGATGAGAGGTTCTCCCAGCAACTGGTGCAATTCGTGGTTCATTCGCCCCTCCACGTTCCGTCATTTCGGTTCATTCGCCTCCTCCACGACTCCACCGTAGATGGTACTTAGCACCTTCCGTTTAAAGAATCCAAGGGCACGTTGGTCCTCCACTAGCAATGTCCATGTTTCGTGGCCGTAGAGAACTACCGGTCTAATTAATGTCTTGTATATGGTCAACTTTGTGGTTCGGCGAACTGTGTTCGATCTTAGCGTCCTTCGGAGTCCAAAGTAGGCACAATTGCCAGCCATAATGCGTGCCATAAACCGTCGATTTGAACTCCTGCTAGGAGGCTAACATTGTCTTTTCGTGAGCCTCTTCCCTTCATGTATTTTATTTTCAACGCATTTATTTTCAATCGCAAGCCCAACCCTACCAGCTTCAGCCTTAAGTCTGATGTACGTTTCTGGCATCGTCTCAAAGTTACGTGCTACGATATCAACGTCATCGGTGAAGCCAAACAGTTGGACAGACTTCCTGAAGATCGCGCCACTCGTGTCTATCCCAGTTCTTCGAATCACACCCTCCAGTGCAATATTAAACAACAAACACGACAATCCATCACCTTGCCGTAACCCTCTCCGAGATTCGAAGGGACTCGAGAGCGTCCCTGATACTCGGACGACACACAACACTCGATCCATCGTTGCTTTGATCAACCGCGTCAGTTTTTCCGGAAATCCATATTCGTGCATGATTTGCCATAGCTGGTCTCGATCGATTGTATCATACGCTGATTTGAAATCGATGAAAAGATGATGAGTGGCACGTTGTATTCGCAACATTTCTGCAGCATTTGCCGAATCGCGAAAATCTGGTCCGTAGTAGCGCGGGCACCCATGAATCCCGCTTGGTATTGCCCCACGAACTCCTTTGCAATTGGTGATAGGCGGCGGCATAAAACTTAATAATGCTGTATGGTTTTGGCAATGTTACTTGGGATGTCACACACAGGTTATCCGGTCTTTGAGGAGATGGCAAACTTCAGGAAACATCGATAGGAAGAAACAACCTGGCCGTCCTCGCAGTGTACGAACCAAAAAGCTCTTAAAAGTGTGCAATAGCGAATTTGATGGAATCCTTGTCTCTCGTTATATAAACTGGCCCACGATCTGGAGGGTCCAGGAAAACCATCTCAACGATTCTCAAAGAAGATTCTGGATTTAAACCATATAAGAAAATGAAAATTCATGGACTTTCGTAAGCTCATAAGAAGATGGAGCCCTTCGCTGCTGAGTACTGCTTCGTCTGCACTATGGTGCCTCGATGTTGTTTTCTGACGAGAATAGCTTCTTGATGCAACAGAGTTTTACGGCTCAAAACGACACCATCTATAAAGCGTCCGTTTAGGATTACTTTCTTCAGCGATTTCAACAGAAGGTCGTTTACCACTGCTTTTTATTTATAAAAGAGTCAAAATTAACTCAACTTCATGCTTGAGAGAGGTTCTGGACACACATTTTAAGAAACACGATCCAACTATGTTGGGTGGGTGAACGCAAATGGGTGTTCCAGTAGGATCCACTCCGTGTCATGGAGCCAAGGTGACCTAAATGTGGGCCACGAACAATTTTCCAGACCTTATTTTTACGGAATTAAGGCCGGCTTCCGCTGGATTTCTCTGTTTCTCGGATATCTTTTCAAACAGACGTGTCTGATTTGTAAGTAAGATTCGAACGTAAATTTCTCAAAACTCTCAGCAAGTGGTAGCATCACCATCATGTTTAGGAAGCGTTTTCCCTTGTATTGCTGGCCTTAATTTGCATGAAAATGCTAAAATTTTCAAGAATATAACGTTTGATTCCTACTTCCCCTTTTTGTTTACAAAATTATTTAAAAAGATTGAAAAAGTACTTGTAGAATCATGGAAACCTATTGCCAAAACCTCAAACCAATGAGGATGAAATCCCTGAAAATTAGGTGCATCCCGTCTGTTGTAGTTTTTAAAAAGGCAAAGGATCTAAATGTTAATTCGTATACATAATCTATTATATATAAGAAACAGATAAAAAGAACCAACAAGCATGGGAAAACTCATTCACTCACATGAGCACCACCGATTTAAAATAGCAACCCTCGGTTGCTAACAGAATACTGAACGAGTGTGACGTTTCCGATCGAACGATTCTACACGAATTCTCGAAAACGAACATCGTAGAAAGAATAAACGAGCAAAACAGAATCATGCGAAAAAAATTCAACTAGACGTTATATTGAATGAATGCGTTGCACCTGAATGCAAGCGATTTGAATACACCGAATGAGAATATTTTGACTGAGTAAATGCAATCAGCTGGAAGAATCAGAGCAGACATACGGTTTAAAATGACGCTAAATGTTTTTTTATTTTGCATTAGATTGCTAAACATCATGTTAGATCATTATTTGATATGTTAAATGATGTTTAAGGTATGAGTGTAATTCAATCAATCTCGCTCAGCTGCATCCAACTGAATGCAATCGTTAATGATTGAGCGTGTTAAAAATAGGCAATGAGAAAACATCCACACTGCTACCGTCCGATTCATTCGCTGTACGATGAGCTGCCAGTTTCGCTCAATTCTGTTTTCTACGAATAGAATGAAAGCAGAATACCAAAGAACAGAATCAGAATAATTCAAACGTGGTAACACTCACTTCTGAATGTTTCTGCGTGTGAGTGAAAATTAGCGCAAAGTGAACCGATTTTGCCCATGCTTGAGAACCAATAAATCGATTGTTTTTCATGGGAGATCTGATATTGGTTTCAAGCATCAGTAAGTCGGGCCAACCCTGTATAATGTATCGTTTTAACGGAAAGAAGTGCCTGGGTCGTAAAGAAGACCTGTTATTGATATGGACAAATGGCACAGATAGCCATCTTGATAATCGGATATCTTTGGCTCTAACACATATGCCCATGTTGGCGGGAGATGATTTCGTTAAAGTTGACGTCCCGGTTGTCTTGGCTTAGTTATTCAGTCACAATGCCACGTGTACAAGAAGATGTCATCGTTGATCATCTCGTCAGAAAACGGATCACACTTGACCAGGTATTCCGATTTAACTCAAGTCAACCAAAAACTGATGTCCTTCTTTTTCGATTCGATCCGCTGCTTTTTTCCGTTTGACCTAATTTCCGAGAAGGACTGCTGCTCGACTGAAATGTGTTGCGTGTGTCTTTTCCCATTACCGTGCTCACCGTTCCGATTTAAATATCAAATACTAATCATCCGGAAAATTTGATTGATTTATTTCGTGTGAGATGCAATTCGGCGAGCTTTCGAATCAGCTGCTGCTGCCACGTTGCAAGGAATCTCATTAGAATAGAGTACACTTTTCGGATTTCCTCCTCCTGCACCTCCTCCACTGCGAATTCATCAGTCATTTATGCGTGCTCGCTTTATGTATGTGCATAAATTTCATATATGCATGCTGCGCACACACAAAATCAGTGCAATCGCAAACACACCCCCATTGAATTGAATCCGGTTCAGTCGGGCGGCGAACGTTACGATCGGATGAATTTATAAATTTTCCTGTTGCGCCCCATGTTCTGGCTGCTCTTGTTCTCGCATTGCCATTTCCAGCATGTCAACAGCATGGGAAAAGTTAAAAATCGTTGAAACCAAAAGTTGCAACCACTTTCACCATAAATCGCTGCATGGGGTTGCTCTGGTTTTGTGGACGATGATGGTAGCGAGGCGAGGTGTGGAGTATTTTATGATATTGAAATTGGAAGTTTCGTACATATTCATATAAATCATTTATATCCGCATGCTTTTGAGGGATTTGGAGCATGTGTGTGGTGTTTTTTTTGGGTGTTTGTGCTAACTAAAAACACAACAATGCTAGATTTGAATGATAAAGCACATGCAGTACATTGGGGGTGGTTATAAATACACCAGCTTAGTGTTCTTTGAGCACTTCCATGATTTTCATTTGAAAACTTTCCCACCCATTCGAACATTGACAAGGTTGTTTGGCAGTAGAACATTCTATGAGGCAGTGCTGGAGATTGTGTCACCTGGAAT
>JASCZW010017099.1:0-17592 GCA_034211315.2 Aedes japonicus | reverse complement strand
CCCGTTCAGTTGCATTATTGTAATTATAAAAATATACAAAACATACACGTTTTTACACGATAATAGGGTTTTCAATTGGGAATATTAGCATTTATGATAGTTTTAATGGTATATTCGCTATTTCATCAGAACTCTGGGTTCATTCTTGGGGATAATCATGGATACACATGAAACCAACATAATATGCTATAATACATCCTATATTTTGAACCCTATGAGGTTTCATTCGCATCCACTTGCATCCCCGCCAGCTAAAGAGCTATGAAAAACATATATTTTTCACAATAAAACTACTATAACTTCTCCCATAAAGGTTTCAGACGTAGGGTGAGTATCGATAAAATTTATATTTTGATTATTTGTACAACTTTGTAGAACATTATTTTGACCTAAAATGCACATTTATTAAATAATCACAAAAACTAGTTTCCAAGGCCCGCCATTTAAAAAACACGTACCTCGGCACAGTGACCAGAAAGAAGTTTAGTGTTTTCCAGCAATGTTGTTTGTTTTAAAATTATCTACAACTTTGCCGAAGACACTAACTCTCTATCTCATCATTTAAAAAATCAAGTTTGCAGCGGCGCTGTGTGGTGAAGCTGCGAACTAAAATTTGTCACCCTTTAAATGCGTTATATTTTTGAAAATTTTCATCTGAACGCACCAAAATGTTAAGAACACGTTTTTACGAGTTATTGTAAAAAGTTCATGTTTTTGGCAGTTTCGTCCCCTGATGCAACCCCTTTTGGACCCTTCATACAATGCACACTGGGCCAGGAGACGAAATTAGCAAGACAAAACCTCTAGCGCTTTGAGCATGCATTTTATCAAGATGATTGCTTCAGCATTGTTGCTCAGTTTTATCTGCGCCACAATTTGGTAATAAAAATTAGTTCCAATTTTCACCGCAAGGATGGCGCTGCGATACTAACTTTTTATTTCGCCTTCTAGCGGTTTGATGTCTTCGGCAAAGTTGTAGAGCATAAAATAATAAGAAAGTTTGCTGAAGACATCAAAGTTCTATGTCTACAAATAACAAAGTAACGATTAGTTTTGTAAAATTTAACTGAAATTTACGTTTTTTTCTACTAATTTTCATATTTTCGTCAAATATATTATTTTTGATACCGTTTATGTGTTGAACCTTATCATTTGCGTATGTTTTGAAAGAGTTCGTATAGTTTGGGACATAACAAGCGAAATATTAGCCAAAACTTTGAAAAATATCATGAATTTCAAAATTAATTTTCTAAAAAATTGCAAGTTGTTGCAAAAAATTACTCATGTTTCAGAAAGTACCATATGTGACCTTTCAATTCTGAAATTATGCCCGATACATATTTTGATATATTTGAGATATCTGGATTAATTATAATTAATATTTTTGATCTAGCAACTATTTTTTATTTTATATTTACTATTATTTCAACAGGTTTTGTACGGATTCTGGAAATTGATTTTATCGGTTTGAGGAAACTGTTTTGTGAGTGTCATCACGGGGTCAGAGGTTAGCAAAAGTCTTCTAAATACATCTTCGATGTTCGCCAGGCGACTGAATTGTCGAGAATGGTGCTCCCAGAATTTTCTGATCGATTTGTTCCGACGCTCTTGTGCTTCTTCCGACAATAGTCCAATAGGAATTTCGCAATGACTTATTATTTCAGATCCATGTACCAAGATCCTGTGAACTGAAGGAACGAAAGGGGATAATAATCATAATAATGGACATATAACTTTCTAGTTTCTTCTGATAGGTTTCGAATGATTTGACGTCGATTTCACTTCGATGATAGCGCGCAAAGAAGTGTAAGCGACTCGACGAACGATGTCCACCTCAAGTCCTGTAATTCTTGCCGTTGTTTCTGGATCTTGAAAGAATCTTCTAGCAGTGTTGCCATCATTTGTGTTGCCTGATGAAAAATAAAGATAAAGAGATCTACTTCCTGATAAAGAAGAAAATGCAGTTACCTCCGGATGGCAAAGGTTCACTTATTCTCAGCCCAATCTTCTTAAATTCTTCTCTAATTGCACGTTGCCGTTCAAGAAAGGTTTCGTTTCTTTTATTTATACGCCATTTTTTGGATTCTAGCATTAAGTGAGCTCCATACTTATGTAAGCATGCAAAACAGGAATGGTTTCAATTTATGTGCGATCGTCACATATTTGGGCTGATGGGATTACTGGAGTTTTTTGCCTGATGCTCCGCAAAGATTGCACGCCTGGGAACTTGTTCCTGTGAAAGCTGTTAATAACTTTGCCATCGACCATACTCAAAATTAACTCAGGAGAAACATCTACAGAAATCCCATTTATCGTCAATTGTGGTTGCTTTCAAATTTTGTATTTGTAACATCATACTCTCCACTTCTCGTTTGATAAGATCAGCAGTTTCTTTTTGAAAACCATTTTGATGGGGCAGCAAAATTGATGGATGATGGACTGTTGTTGCTCCAAACTTCTTGTCGTATACTTTCAGGCTAATATATTCGCAAAGGAACCAGGCAAATCAAAAAAATATGCAGTCATTACATGATATGACATCATCGCTCAACTTCTTCAAAAAATGTCATTTTATACCGTGAGTGGTTGCTTGAACCATCCAATCCCCATTTTAAAATAACATATAAATTTCCCTGTCCATGAATGTACGGTTCAATATATTTATTCAGTGTCATGAAGAGACGCTCTACCGTATGGTCAACAAGATTTTGAAGAGGAACATCTGCGCATGATGGCCGAATGGAAATATCTTGAATACGTTCAAACATGCAAACTTTTAAAACTTTATTGTAAAGGTTATTATCATTTGCGTGCCCAATATAGTTTTGCAAATAAACTTTGATACAGCTCTACATTCCGCCATGAAACAGCTTCCAATCAATTGGGAATTGTTCCAATTTTAAATTTTTTGGTTTTATTAAAAATAATTTCGAAACTTTTGAGGAATATTTTTTTTTCTTCAATGGAGAGTTAAAGTAATTTTGAAATAATTTAGAATTATTAAAAAAGCGACTCAAAACCACCACGAAATCCAAAAACTTGAAAGAATTATCGATCTATTGGATGCTGTTTAGACAAGAACATAATTAAATGAATTTGTCCTCACCACGTGGATAACAAGTACTTTTATTATCGCGGATGTCATTGTATGCTGGATAAATGTCATATCCTTTTTTTAGCGTCATGTTCCTTATGTTTTGGTACTGTTGTTTTGTTAGATCGTTTTCACATAAAAACCTCAATACATCGTCGACTGTAAACGTTTCATCTCTGGTTCAACAGATAGAGCAAGTTTTTGAAACGGGAAGCTTTCTCAGGAAATGCAAATAGGTGCTCGACAACCCAAGCAACGGAACGATATCCATCAGTCCTTAATGCCGTTACCGTGGCTGAAACCAATTCTGCTGTGGTGTGTTTTTCTCGCAAATCTTTGGTTTTACGGAGCCTGGTCCTAGGGTTTCTGCACCAAAAGATATTTTCTTCCTTTCACCAACATTTTTCTTCGGAATATTATTCAAAATTTTAAAGTTTGAATCCAGCCATTTTGAATGTTTCAGGAAAAACAAACTTCTTTATGCGGTGGCACTTTGCGTATCGTGATTCAATATTTGATAGTAGCAAACGTAGTGAGTTTTGAACGGAATCAGAAAACATTTTATTATCAGGACATGTTATTTTCTTCTTCACATACGATGCCACATCACCAAGTGGAAGATTCTGTAGGAATAATTCTACTATTTCTCGTACGCGAATACTGCACGCTAATAATAAAATTACTTGAATGAATTCCTACTGGATTAATTAAAATAACCTACCTTGAGCCATAGTGATCTGTAGAAGGCACCAACCACAAACTAGAAGTAATCTGCCGAAAGAACCAAAAGGGTAAACCAGCGCTTCCAAACGGTTGATAACTACACAATTATTATGACATTTGACGTTTGAGATTTGAAGTTTTGAGGCGTATTCAAATGTAATGGGGAAAGTCGTGGTTGCTTTGATATTTCATCAACATCCGTGCACTCATGGACGTAGAAAAAATTACTGTGAGGCACGTTTTCAATATTCTCGTGGAAATGAGTGAGGCAACACCAAAACACGGCTAACAGTAATATCAAAAAGGCAATAGAATTATGGCAGCGTGCACAGGCTCATGCTTCAACATTTGCTTCGATGATGATCCCTTGGTTTTGACAGTGAAGTAAACAAGTATGTGTGTCAGCGATCAATCGTATTCGTCGACACACGAATACAAGTGCAGAGGAATACTTATTTTCAATTGACTTTTATAGCACACTATCTTTAACAGATTAAAAATAAAGATATTCGAGGTGAAAAAATAATTCCATTTGACATGTTGACATGAAAACATATCAGATTTTGTACAATGGAATGCATATGTATGTATACGCAAAAAGCAATCAATTATAGCATTGAGTTCGGGCTAAAATCATCAAAAGTTTAAAATACGATATCTCAAATATATCAAAATATGTATCGGGCATAATTTCAGAATTGAAAGGTCACATATGGTACTTTTTGAAACATGAGTAATTTTTTGCAACAACTTGCAATTTTTTAAGAAAATTAATTTTGAAATTCATGATATTTTTCAAAGTTTTGGCTAATATTTCGCTTGTTATGTCCCAAAACAATGCGAACATTTCCAAAACATACGCAAATTATAAGGTTCAACACATAAATGGTACCAAAAATAACATATTTGACGAAAATATGAAAATTAGTAGAAAAAACGTAAATTTCAGTTAAATTTTACAAAACTAATCGTTACTTTGTTATTTGTAGACATAGAACTTTGATGTCTTCGGCAAACTTTCTTATTATTTTATGTTCTACAACTTTGCCGAAGACATCAAACCGCTAGAAGGCGAAATAAAAAAGTTAGTATCGCAGCGCCGCCCTTGCGGTGAAAATTGGAACTAATTTTTATTACCAAATTGTGGCGCAGATAAAACTGAGCAACAATGCTGAAGCAATCATCTTGATAAAATGCATGCTCAAAGCGCTAGAGGTTTTGTCTTGCTAATTTCGTCTCCTGGCCCACTGTGCAGTGGTACTCGAACTAAAGACGTCATCTTTTGCCTAACATCCCACTGCGGGGTAGGACGAGGCACGGACAAGTCCGCCACCTCAACAGGCAAAAGAAGACGTTTGGAAGGCGCTCATGTACCACTACTGATGGCTTTGTGATAGTTAATCTAGCGACATATGGTGTACATTCTGTTTGCATATAAAAAGTCGAATTATTAGTACGAGACACTGCATAAGTCTGCACATTGTAGACGAAATACGCGTATCTGTCAAGATAAGCAAAGTTAGTTGGAATTAAATGGAAAATACTAATTTTTCTTCTAATTTCTAGTTACAGGTATTCCAGGTAAGCAGCTCAAACCCTCTAGGATTCAAGGTTGAAGTGTTTGTTGGTCTTCTTACTTCTTATTTAGCATTTCAAGCTTATTGCTTGCTTTCAACTTAGAGTTCTAGATGCACTTCCACAGTTATTAATTGAGAGCTTGCGATGACAGGTACCATTTTTGCATTAGTATGATTGTGTGGCAAGTACAATCATACGCTATGCCCAGGGAGTCGAGAAATTTTCCTTAACGAAAAATTCCTAGACCAGACCGAGAATCGAACCCAGCCACCTCCAGCATGGTGTTGCTTTGTAGCTGCGCCTTTACTGACTGAGCTAAGGGAGGACCCGTTTGTTGGTATATTGTCTGAATTTTTCTTTCGTTTGTTCGTTTGTACCTAGAATTTCCATAATGGGGTGCTGAAGGATATCCTCATTGCGTTTTTCACCACGAATTATAAAAGTATATCCTTAGGAATCACAAATCTAATTCAATGCTGTTCGTGTCAAACATACTTTTCTGTCCTGAAAATTAAACCTAACCTGCAACAACGTTTTCAGTGTATCGAGATTTTTCCGGGGTCCAAACTTTGTTAACGACTGAAAATGCCCTCTCCGTTACAGCATTTGTACCAGGCAAACATAATGCAAATTCTACAACTTTTTTTAACTTTTGAAACGGAATGTTATTCACAACCGATTTACCAGAATCATCAAATTTACGGACATATGCGAAACACGTTTGTACTGTCCGCCAATCAATGGTGGTTTTAAGGTTCACCCACTTAAAACAAATAACCTCGTCAAACTGAGAAACACGAGCCTCAAAATAGTCAATACATTTCTGATAGAAACTAATCACATCCGAATTGTACAATGTTGACTTGGGCCAGCCGTTTTCCCCAGATTTTTCCACTGACTTCGGACATTTAGTGGTAAATACTTATTACTGATTCTCTCACGAAGTTTGAACTTGAGGTCATCAAGTTCAGCTGCCACCTCTGTAAGTGTGATGTTGTCACCTTCAATTTTTTTCACCGTAAAGGGTGTCCACGATGAAATTGCCACACACAAAATTGATTCGCAAAATTCGAGTTTTCATCCGATTGAGAAATAACTATTAAACTTCATTTTACCATTTTACTCGTATTTTATTTACAGTCCATACGCAAATGCCCGCACCTTGGCCTTAACGCCGGCCATAAGATTCTGCACAACCTGTGAATCAACCTTTTTTTGCATGTAAACCCATACTTTCTTCATTTCCTCGACTGTCTTCACTACCTTAGGTCGTTTAAGAAGGTGCTGCTTCATAATCGCCCAGTACTTCTCGATGGAGCGGAGCTCCGGAGTGTTGGGAGGGTTGAACATTTGCGGCACGAAATTGATCTTATTGTCCGCATACCACTTCGGCACGTCCTTGGAGTAGTGACATGAGGCCAAATCCGGCCAGAAGATTGTTGGGACGTTGTGGGCCTTCAGGAGAGGAAGCAGCCGCTTCTGGAGGCACTCTTTGATGTACACCTGTCCGTTCATCGTGTCCTGGGTCACGAAAGGTGCACTCCGCTTCCCACACGTGCAGATGGCTTGCCAAACCAGGAATTTCTTCGCAAATTTGGACATCTTCTGAGTGCGGACATGCTCCGGAACGCTGAACTTATCCTTGGCCGTGAAAAACAGGTTGCCGGGGATCTGTTTGAAGTCGGCCTTCACATATGTTTCGTCGTCCATGATGCAGCATTCAACTTTCGTCAGCATGTTGAGGTACTACTTCCTGGCACGGGTTTTGGCGGACTTGTTCTGCATCTCGTCGCGATTAGGGGCCTTCTGTACCTTGAACGTTCGAAGCCCAGCCTTAGTTTTGGCCTTCTGGACAAAACTTCGGCTTAGGTGCAGCTTCTTAGCCACATCCCGAACGGAGGCGTTCGGATTTCGATTGAAGGCCCCAACTACGCGGTTGTGATTTTTGGTGTTGTACGGAATACTTTTTCCTTCACTTCTGGGCTTCCGATCGGTGGTCAACCGTTCCTCGAACCGCTTAATCACTCGCGACACCGTGGAATTCGCGATTCCCAACATTTTAGCGATGGAACGATGCGAGAGATCCTTGTTCTCGTGATGAATGCGCAAGATTTTATCACGCACGAGCTGTTCTTTCGACTCCATTTCCGCGAGTTTTGATCACAGGATTTTAAAACGTGCAGGATGTAAATAATGCACCATGAACTAAATCCACCCAAATTTTCATTAAATTCTACCCAACGGTTAAAAAGTTAGAGCAAATTCATAGTGTGGCAATTTCATCGTGGACACCCTTTATTGTCAAATACCGACGCCTGACTATGCATGAAATACAACCACGTTTCAGAGCTCTCATCTTCAAAATATTCGCGAAGAATTCTTGGACTGTAATCGATCGACAAAAAGTAATATTTCGGTGGTGAGAACAGTTTTAACACTCGTTCAATAGCTGCTAGCATCAAAGCTAGCCAACGAGTCTTACTGTAGTCCAAAATTCTCATGTATTCTACTTCTGCTTCCTCGCAAAAACCTTTCAGTTTCTCGATCCTAACCGTGAAAATATAGAAATGACTGTAGATTTTAACAATAATACCTTCAATATCCACGGGAAGTTGATCCGCCGCCGCCTGAATTGTGTTGTGAACGATATGTGCAGCGCATCCTACACCCAAAATTAGTTTCTGTAGCTTGCAATAAACGTTGTTCGTACCCTTTCTATGGAGACCACCAAAACTGGCACCATGTGTTGGCGTTGTCGCTACCTTGTCCTGCATTATAAATTTCGCAATAATTTCCGATGTTTCGCCAGGAAGCGAAACAAAATCCAACAACTTTACCTGAATTCCACGTTTGTAGTCGAAATATCTAATTACTGAGGGGATCAACTTTGTTTCCTTGTAATTTGAAGCGTCGAAGAAAATTGTTAGAAAATTGATGTAGTCCATACATGTTGAAATCTGATCAAGGAGCTAGGACATTATTACCAATCGCTTCTGTTTTCGTGTGACCGCAAGAGAATTTTGGCTCGAAAAGCGCACGAACTTGAAGCTTGGAGCTTTTAACATCCGTTTTAGCTCCTGATCGGATGGAAAACTCGCTGCTGCGGGTTCCACAGTAAACGCTGCCGACGGTCTTCGCCTTTTTCAGGAAAGGAAATTCCTTTTTCAGGTCGTCCGAAAACAAGCACTGGCGTTTTACCGACATGGTTGAAGTCGCTGAGAGATTGCCTACAGAACCGTATTCTAAACAAAATATCACAATATCAAGTTTTATGTACATACCTTGCACAATCAATAGCAATTTCTCAAGTTTTCCTTGCAGAATTCGTAATATCTTATTGAAATTACTAAAACTGTTGCCATTTCTGCACTTGATACAAACCACAGGACTGAAGCGGCTGTCATCCACGAACAACAATTGTGAAGCCGAAAATTTGGTGCTGCGTGTGGTGCTAATTTGACAACTCGGATTTCTTGAAGGCTGTAGGCAGCAAACACAATATACGCGGTGGAAGTTGGCATAATTTTCGTTAATTTGATTCGAGAGTAAAGTCTTCCGTGTTGTACTTAGTGCAGTGATTATCACAACGATAGTATTTTTTCTTATGGCAAGGACCACTTTTTCACGTAGACAACATCTCAGCAAGCTCAGCTGTCAAAATAATGCCAACATTGCAAGTTGTGTCTGTTGTAGCTCGTTTACGTTTTGTCTGTTGTTGGTCGTTGCTCGCAAAATGAATTTAAAAAATACTTCCGAAAACAAAATCATACACCGAAATCTGACCAATATTATTTTTTAGAATTTTCGCCAGTATTTCTGTCGTATTTCGGCTTTTTCAGATATGTTCGGTGTTTCACATCAAAATAAACAACCAATACAAATGATTAGACTTCTATTTGACAGCTGACAGCGGGCCCAAATCAATTTGAGCCCAATACATCCTGTCTACTGTCAATCACTGCTATTGATATAGGCTTGTCAATGGCCTGATATGAACAGTGCTTTGAACTTACATTGCTTATGTTGAAGCTTTGACATGACCTTGATAAAGCAAAAAGCATATCAATGAATACCAAATCGCGGGACATTTCGCGGGACGCATTTGGACGCGGGACATTTTTTAGAAAAGCGGGACTGTCCCGCGAAACGCGTGACGTCTGGTCACTTTAAACTAGGGTCAGTCGCGGGTTACTGTACATAAAAAAAGTTACTCCCATTTGAAAATGATGCATCTGGTTCTCCCATCCTTTAACTAGGCACACAATTACTACGCATGATTTCTCATCTACACCAAAAACAAATAGAAATAAACACAACGCACGACGGACGATAACGGCGCGCGATGACACACACTAGACTGTCTGGATTTTTTTCGGAAATCTTCAGCAAAACAAATTGAACACAGCAGGATACATTTACTGTGCCGCAGCTCCTGGGCCGGGGGTTGTTTACTCGTTTGTTTTAACGTAATTTACATCGATTTTTCGATTCGTTCTATTTTCGGCGTTCGCTTCTCCACCATCTGGCCCATTCTATCGTGAAAGTGAACGTGTTTACCTTCAATTAACTGAAGTTTTGGCAAACGATTCGATGTTCGGTGCCAGATGGGTCGTTGGATCGATAAAGGTCAACGCTAACTGGCCGGGAAGCTGGAGGAATTCACACGGTGTTATGTAAGCAATGCGGGTACAATATGACACGATGAATGTTTGTCTGCAGATGCGAGTTTACCGTTTTTTTTTTTTAATTTGCATTGATTAGAAGACAATCATCCCTGTCCGGACACGGGCTGCCATTGAGTGAAGTAATTGCATTTTAATTATCGCATTTTCTGCATTTTTCTCACTCTTGTTTTCGTTACCATTCGTTGATGACGAGTGCTGCTGCAACGGTGTGAACTCATCACGAGCAAACCCTGCCCGCTTTGAGACGTCGAGATTACAACTGAAAGCTTGATAGGGGTACCTGGGGTAATATGCACCGGTTAAAGAAATCGAGTTAATTTATAATGAAAACCATATGAATTTATTCATAACATTAGTGTTTATAGTTCTTTTATGTTCACTTAAAGTAGTAATGTAAAAAATGTTCACACAAATCCTGAAAGTAACGGAAAATTCATATCTTCTTAAAAGTATCTCATGCAGTTGAATACATCTCTTGAAAAGGGGAAAGATGCACCACAACAAAGGTGCAAAACGCACCGAAATAAAAAGGCAAAATGCACTACATGAAGAACATTGTCATCATTTTGACCAGTTAAGGGATCAGGAAGGGATGTTCTTGATCGGTGAAATCTATCGAACCCACATCGAACAATACATTGGAGATATTCGCTGGTGCTTGCTCAGTTTGATCCTCGGTAAATGAATATTCGAGATTCAAAATTGGGCCAATAATAACGTCTCCGTTGCTCAAAATCGCATAATACTCATCCTCATCGATGTGGTCAATTGCTACTGCGTTCAAGACGGTCCCAGCATCCAACGGGAGGATTTCGTTTGTGTCCTGATTTTGCTTGTCGCCGCTTGAAGTACTCAGTGGTTATTCTGGTAGCTGAGAAATATCGTTATTACTCGATAGCAAAAAATCAGCTGCAGCGAAGTCAGTATCAGTAAAAACCAATTGTTTGAACGGGTGAATTCCAGTGACATGAAATCCATTTTTGTCCACTTGAACACTAGCTAACTTTACATAAGCTTGATTGACCAATGCTCTGATGTTTTATGGAGTAATTACCTTTCCTAAAAAAAATATTGAATAGTCTATCACAAAATATTTAAATTTTACTTGATTTCTACGTGGATGCTTCTTAAGTAAATTTCCCAGTTGAATGTCCATCCAATATCAACAACACCGGTACATCAACAGTCGGCCGAGTGTACGACAAAAAGTGGTCAAACCATTGCACGCCGGTGGGAATTGTGCTCCAACCACTTGGATTGCACGCAAACACAGATCCTTCTGGAGCACCGATTTTCAAAGCATCGTTCATCCGCTGTATAGCAAAAATTAACATTGGAAGTAAAAATCAGTGGGGTTGTGTATAACACACGACAGGTTGACGTAGACTACGTTACACCGTTTGATTAGTTTCTTTAGTTTCGTAGCGGAACATTTCAACATTGAAAATCTCAAAAATAAATCAATCAAGATATGATCGAATTTTTAGCGTCCGCTGATTCAATTTTTGTGACGGCAGGCATTTGAAAAATGTACACAATGCTCAGGTATGCAACGAAAAGAAAACTTAAATTGTGTTAGCCACTGCTGTCTGTCAATTGGTAAGAACTTGAACAGTAATGTAAGATAAATTCAAATCAAACAATCTCTCTCAAAGTGAAATTGGTCAAATTCAAATTATATTTGAAATCGGCCGCATTTAAAATAAAACCTTCTCGGTCTTTTGAAGAAGCAGGTTATTTCTGTCGAAATTTCGGGACCGTGGTGCAGTTCGTTCAACTCCGAAAAATACCGTTCTTCCTGTACAAACATTTTGATTGCAGATTTTTAACACTCAACTATTTCAATATCATCATCATAAACATCTTTATCATTTTTATATTTACCTATATCATCTACATATATTTTTATAATATACATACATGTACATATACATGTACCTCATATCGTGATATGGCTACCAACAGGTTCATGCATGTTTCACTTCATATTTGCTACGCGCATGCCATAGCAGACGACAGCATTAACATTGGCAGCCAGCCACTCGCCGGCGACAGCCGCACACTCTTCATACTTTTTGTTAGCTAGCCCGCGTACCCTCCTGCAGGGCACGCGCAACCGCCAGCTGCCAGGACAATACTGGCTATAGAGCGGCTATAGCACAGCTCCGTGGCCGCCGAGCGAATGAAAAAAAAATTAGGGCGTCCCCTTTTTATATCGTGCAATGAAATGTATGAGGCGTTCCTTACTTAAATTTGAAGTCTGTGATAGGAAAGTACAGCGCATTTAGTAAATTTACTCTGAAAAATCGGCATAATAAGACATCATCTCTTCCTGAAACCTGGTGCTACCCTTTCTTCGCCACGACTTTTGGTGGCTTCGTTTGCACCTGGAAGAATCAAAATCGGGATGAGATCTCTGTGTATAATTTGGATTTAATATACTTACTGTAGAAAATCATATTTTGTCCATATTCCAGATTCGGTGTGCAGGATATTGATTTTCGTCAAAAATGCGTTCCAGTAGATCAAGGATCTTGCGAACACTCTGTCGATTGAATCCTGCTGCCCTCGCCAGGTATTCTCCGCCTTGCGTAGAGATAAGTCCGGATGTCGTTGAAAAAACCCATTGAGCCAATCGTAGCCTTCCAGCCTGATGCTTTGAACGGATGCGGAATTCCATTAATTTCAGCCATTTCGAAAGCCAGGCTTCGAACGTCTCTCGCTGGAAGTCCCTAATAACACTCACTCATATACAAATGTTCTCCATCAATTCACTTTCTTGCTCTTCCGTAAATCTCGACGAGAAGCTTCCGAATCTTGAAACGGACGTCGGTTTGCCGTCCATTAAAAGGTACCGGAGGAGTGTTTTTTTAGGAACTCCATATTAACGTGAAGCATAGCCTTTTGATGCGCCGTTTCGAATTGCTGATATTGCCGATCGTAGTTGTTCCAGCGTCCACGATCGACGATTTGTATTCCGGATGTAGTTGCGAACCATGTCTGTCGAAAAGGGTAAAAACACTTGAAGTTTGGTTCGAGTACTACTTTACCCATCCCCTTTCGCTTAATTTTCATTACTTCTGTTCTATTTCCAATCTACCGTACACTGACGGAACTTTCAACACTTTCTCTTCATATGTTTCCTATTTTTCATTCTAGCAAACATTACTGTCCACTCTTGCACACAAAGAATAATAATTGATAGAATTTAATAAACCATTGCTATAATTGAAAAGTTGCGTTGGTTCTTTTTCGTAGGAAGCGGTTTGCTTTCAAAACAAAAACGTTCAAACTGTCAAATCAAAATTTTCCTGCTTGGTACATTTAAAAGTTGAAACTTTCAAAACGAATTGTAGAACTGTCAAATCGAAACCGTGGCATTGTTGAAAATGAAAGCAAATTGTTTTTATTTCAAAATGAACTTTCAACCTGAAATTGTCATGCAATTCAAATAAAAGTTAGCTGTTAAGATTGAAATAACAAATAGTTTTAACATGAATTGTTTTTTTATCGTTTTTTTTTCAATATCAATAAGATTAATAAGAGAAAATCATTTGTTTTTAAAAAAAATCGGATATATGTAATTAATAAAACATTATTTTTTCGTTTTGTAAACATTTTTTTCTTGTTTCTGGTTCATCCAGTAAACAACGTATTCCCAACTTTAAACATAATCCTCACTCAAAAGCTGCGTTTGGAATATATTAATCATCTAAATGTATTATTTTGCGGTCATGTTTTGCTCGCCATCAGGATATAACAGCATTCCCAAACACACTGTTTCGGCCGGAAGAGTGCCGGAAAGCAAATTATTGGTCGATGGACCGGTCGTCGACGGGGTTGTTTGCTGGGATAGTTTCGTAGTTCGGATCCGTTTCACTGCTGGTGAGAGATTCGTAATTGGAAGAAAGTTGACTGTTGCTTCGTTGGGGTGTTATGCTTCTTCATTTAACTAATTGGGTTGTCTTGCGAGCTGGTATTATCGGTGGAAGAAATACTTTGGCAGAGCGTACAACTATAAGACTAAAACTTCGGATACGAGTCTCACCTTAGGGCATCTCCAGGAGTGTTGTAGTTCTAGAATCATTTTATATGTTGAAGATACTTGAACATGTTTTTACCTTGCCGTAGGAACGCAAAGAGAAAGTCGACAAAGAGAGTCTCTCAATGTTACTTAGGACCTAATGCATTGTTCAGCTTGAATTGTTGATAATTATATTTTGATTTGTCACGAAATAGGAAAAGACATTGAAAATGACTGACGAATGCTACGAATTTATCACCAGTGAATTTGAAGATACGATGGATTTGCATTTGACTTTTCAGCTGGTTGAGGGTAAGTATATGAAAACTTACTGTTAAGGTGTAACTCAACTAATTCATCTAAACAGAGAGAACGAATCCTCCATAGTTATTGTCTAATTCGAGATTTTCTTTCGGTCGCATAGAAAATTGCGAAAAGACCAAGAAGCGGCAAGGCTCATTACCAGGTCGGCGTAATATTCAACGGAACTTTGAGGGGCACCAGATGATCATCGATCGACGATTTCTCATCTATTTATCCCAATCATTTGTTCGAACGAAGATTCTGGTGCTAGAAGGAGTTACTGGACGTGATGATTACTTCCGTTTAAAATGTAATGCTGATGGAAAACCGGGATTGAGCGGTATGCAGAAATGCGTTGCAGCAATACGTTAACTAGTTTACGGAACTGCTTCAGACGCCACTGATGATTATATTCAAATCGGAGAATCGACTGCGAACGAAGCACTAAAGGAATTCTGCCACACAATTGTAGAAATACATTAAGAATATTACATGCGATCATCAAACCCGGCGTTCATAAATTTCGGACAATGCTTCAGCACCTCATAACATCCGAGGAATTTAAAATTCTCTTTGTGGTCCGCCATAAACAGTTCCAGTGCCATATTATGTTTGTCCGTGGACGACGCACCGCTTTTGTTCAGGCGTTGAACAGATTTTACGCACCCGGAAAATTTCATCACATTACGACTGATTGCAAGGTTTGGCCGGAGAGCCTCCGCCGATCTTGAGCATAACGAAGGAGTGGCAGTTTTGGCATTTTGCTAGACATTATTCCAAAACGCAAATGCATTCTGGTCGGTGCCTTTTATAGAATCTTGAGTATCATATACCCAAGAAACGCTGATTTGCCGATCCTCCAGCCTGCTAAATTTTTTCCCGTGCCGGATGTTTTCTTGCTTCGTCATTATCTGAAAATTAAAAAAAACAAGCTCAAATCTATTCACCTATTCAAGTTACCATTTATAACTTACGTTCAGACTTGTTGCTGCAAATTGAAATTATTAACGAAAAAGTAGAACGGATACAAGATTCAACCAGATGCACGACCGGCCGTTGATTCAAAGTTTGACGTTTGACTTGATTCCATAGACACTACCACAACGACAAAAAAAATAACTTGGATGAAACGCGTTTCAAATTTGAACAAAAATAGAACAACATAGTATTCCAGTTCTAAATTTTAACATGAAACTGTTCGAAATTATCCAACTAGAACGCCTTGCTGAAGTTGCCTTTGTTATAAATCCAGTTCTATTTTGTAACGACCATACATTCCTGGAGATGCCCTTAAAATCCTCGACAAATTCCTTCACTGAGAAAACGTATAACAGAACAATATCCGTGAGCAGCTTAAGTGTTTCCCGAACGGATGAAAAGAACAGGACGACTTTGACAGGTAAACCCGATTCTTTTTTTCTATCAAACGAAGACGGCTTGCTTTTTATGTTGGTGGATTTGACAGTTCTACAATTTTCATGGTAAAAAAAACAATTTTAAATTTACACACTGAACCGAAACATAACACTTTCAAATCAAACGAAGAACTTTCGTTGTAGATAATTTTACTTTTAATTCAATGAAAAATAGACACTTTTCAGAAGTAAAGCGCAAAACTTTTAATAAAACAAGATTTATTTTTTGTGTGTGGTGCCTCATGGCGATGAGCGAACATATCCTTCTACATTACAACTTGAAGTTTGTTTGCATTGGGTGCATTTTACCCTCCATTGTTGCAGTGCGTACTGCCATACTCAGTACCCGGATTGAATATGCTTAGCTTAGCTTAGCTTGACTGACTGCACGTATCGATGGTTGCTACTCCGTGATTGATCAGAATCAGTGAAATTGCACAATGAATCAAATGAATGGAGCTGGGAGTAACCGGCCATTCTCACTGTACACGTTTCAGTGACTGAATTTCTTTAATAATCAATAACGGCGCCGGCCGCGTCCTTGCAATCAGATGGGAATAGGGGAGTTAGTGTGACCTTTGCTGTTTAGGGACCGTGTTTACCTCTGCATCCCCACAAAGGTCACAGGAAGAAGGTTTTTCTGTGTTAGTAGGGTAGGGTTTAAAGGATCAGGATTCACCTTGATAAGTGATGTGATCATATAATATAGTTCATATAATTCAGGGGACAAAAAGGATAAAAATTACCTGTTTCGCTCCACGTTTTTGCGAGCACTTACCACCTCTCAATTGTCTAAAAATCCTTTGCGGGGTCCAACTGGTTGACGTTCTGCTTCTTCCAAAATATCTAAATGATGCCTATCCAAAGCCGCCATGCTTGCCTACACGGTAAGCTTTCCCCACCCACCAATGGGTACGACCCATTATTGCTGTTACTCCTCGTGTGCAAATTTTTACCCATTTTACCATAAAACTACGTCTACCCATTTAAATGGGTAGACGCCGTTCTTCAGCAAAATGCGCAAAAAATCCACAGGAGGAATAACAACAATAACAAATCGTACCCATTAATGGGTAAAGGAAGCTTACCGTGTATATGGCATTGCACGTGAACGAAAGTAGCATCATATCTCGAACTTCTTGCCTTTTTCAACCTTTGTGCTCAAAACAAACACCGAAGCAAAGCTCAGGCACGTCACTAATCACTTTCTCGAATTTGACAATTTAACACTACGAGAACTCGAACACCGAAATATTTCACAAAACGTCAATCAAAACAACTAAAAACACGAAAAATCGGAAGTTAATTTGTAATTTTCACGGGAGGAATAATATTTGCTGTCATCATCGAACAAGGCACACTTCGATCTCAGGAACCGGATTGAATATGGAACAAAAACTGCAGTAAATATGCCCACTCACCTGAATTATCAACTTCCACACTCAGATTCGACTGTAACCATGTTGCCTGCTACTTATTGTTCGTGGAAAACTACTTTTTATCGCTAAAAAAAAAAGCTTAGCAGAACCGCCGCGAAAACTACACCTGAAGCGAACGAATTGGTTTCAACTAATGCTATTAATGCATTAATGCTTTTATTTAGTTGAATGTAAATATTGAGCTGTCAAAACCATAGGGTGGCTACAAAAATCGTGCTTGTTTACTAATTTTGCGGGCAAACCGAAGGGGGTGCATTTTGCCTCACCAGTGCATATTACCCCAGGTACCCCTAAGTATCAATTATTACCGAAGGAGAGTAGAAAGGTTGCT
>JASCZW010017098.1:0-17600 GCA_034211315.2 Aedes japonicus | reverse complement strand
ATTCGGTTTTTTTTTTTTAATAATCATTTATTTGTACAGGCTCAATCGAATCAACTTTACAGAGCCAAGTTATCATATTTGTATACATCAGGTATCTTAAAACTAAAGTTAGGGGGAAAGAGCCGATTACTCGCGGCCGTCTCGAGGTTAATAGGAATAACAATTTAACGGATAGGAGGATGGGTGGGAATTTAAAGTATACACAACACATTAACTTTATATCCCTAATTGTCAAAAAACTTAAAACTATACAACTTTTGGTTTCCTTTGAATTTGAACATTTTTGAAAGCGAAAAAAAAAAAACACACGAACACAGAAAAAAAAACTTATAATAAACATACAGGTTAAACTAACTACAATCTAAGGCTAATGTTAGTCAAAAACACATAAATGAGTTTCATGTACTCCAGATCACGTACAGCCAAAATATCCCTAACTGGAACATTAGGTTGTTTACCTCGAGCCCGAAGGGTATCATAAAGCTCAGATCTGACTCCACGATGCTCAGCACATGACCAAACAATGTGATCTGCGTCTTGGTAACCTTGTCCACATTCACAGAGATTGCTGTCGCTCAGCCCAACACGGTATAAATGAGCGTTCAAAGAATGATGATTGGACATGAGGCGAGACATGACACGAATGAAGTCTCGACCCACATCCATCCCCCTAAACCAAGGTTTCTTCGACACCTTTGGGATGATAGAATATTGCCATCGCCCCAAATCTCCTTTACTCCATTTATACTGCCAGCTGACGAGTGACTGTTGACGAAAAATAGTAAAAAATTCGTTGAAGGCGATTTGTCGATCACAAATATCGCCCTCCATAGCGCCCACCTTTGCAAGCGAGTCCGCTTTCTCATTGCCCGGAATTGAACAATGAGATGGGACCCATACAAAGGTGATGATAAAATAACGCGAAGATAAAGCACTTAGAAGCTCCTGTATTTTCATGAGAAAATACGAGGAGTGCTTTACCGGCCTCAAGGAGCGAATAGCCTCTATAGAACTGAGACTATCCGTGAAAATGAAGTACTGATCCGGTGTTAATGAGGCAACGATTTCTAGCGTAAAATGTATTGCCGCTAATTCAGCGACATACACGGAACAAGGAGCTTGAAGTTTACGGTTGGCGCTATAAATTTCATTAAATATACCAAAGCCTGCTGACTCCTCTATCAATGATCCGTCAGTGAAGAACGATTTAGTGGAATCAACTTGGCCAAACTTTGCAGCAAATATCACAGGAGCAATCATAGGACGATGATGCTCTGGGATTCCACGAAGCTCCTGCTTCATGGATAAATCAAAATGAACCGAATTGTCGAAATCGGAGAAGCAAACACGATTGGAAATGTTCGGCGAAGGGCTGACATCCTGTGTTATGTACAAATGGTACAAGGTCATGAAGCGGGTTTGAGGGTTCAACTCAAGGAGCTTCTCAAAATTTTCGATCACCTGGGGGTTCATAACTTCACACCTGGTGAGGAGCCGGAGAGATAATTCTGAAAACCGATCCGAGAGTGGCAACATGCCAGCCAGCACTTCAAGACTCATGGTGTGAGTCGAGTGCATGCAACCTAACGCGATACGAAGACACCGATACTGAATACGTTCCAGTTTAATGAAGTGCGACCGAGCCGCTGACTGAAAACAAAAACTACCGTATTCCATAACCGACAAAATCGTTGCCGGTACAACGTTAGAAGATCTTGCGGATGAGCTCCCCACCAGGTTCCGGTAATTGTGCAGAGAAAGTTGATCCTTGGCTGGCACTTTCGCTTCACATACTCAATATGGGATCTCCAGGTGCACTTTGAATCGAACCAGACCCCAAGATATTTAAATGACATAGAATGAGTTATCGGCTTACCCCAAATTTGAAGCTTCGGTTGTGCTGGGTTATGCTTCCTAGAAAAAACTACCAACTCAGTTTTCTCCGTAGAGAATTCGATACCTAGCTCTAGAGCCCAAGTAGACAAATTGTCCAAGGTATCCTGTAAGGGTCCTTGCAGATCGACCCCATTGGGTCCCGTGACAGACACTACGCCGTCATCTGCAAGTTGTCTCAACGTACAGTTGTCACCTAGACAACCGTCAATGTCTTTGACATAAAAATTATACAAAAGAGGGCTTAAACATGATCCCTGGGGGAGACCCATGTAGCTAAATCGTGAAGCTGTAGAGGTTCCATGAGAGAAGCTCATATGTTTCTCTGACAGCAAATTGTACAAAAAATTATTCATTAATGGTGAAAAGCCACAAGCGTGGAGTTTATCTGAAAGAACTTCAACAGATACTGAATCAAAAGCCCCTTTATATCCAAGAAAACAGAAGCCATTTGCTCTTTTTTAGCAAAAGCGAGCTGAATATCTGTGGAAAGCAACGCGAGACAGTCGTTCGTTCCCTTACCCCTACGGAAACCATATTGAGTATCTGAAAGCAGGTTGTTCGTCTCAACCCATTTGTCCAGACGGAAGAGGATCATTTTCTCCAACAACTTTCGGATACAAGATAACATCGCGATGGGTCGATAGGAGTTGTGGTCGGACGCGGGCTTACCAGGTTTTTGAATGGCAATAACTCTCACCCATCTCCAATCATCCGGTACAATGTTGAGTTCCAGAAACTGATTAAACAAGTTCAACACGCGCCTCTTTGCGACGTCTGGGAGGTTCTTAAGCAAGTTGAACTTGATCCTATCAGCTCCTGGAGCCGTATTGCCACACGAAAGGAGTGCGAGAGAGAACTCTACCATTGAAAAGGGTTGGCTAATCTCATCTATCGAATTCGTGTTTTCGCGAGGAATCATCCGTGCCGGCACAGAATCTGGACAAACTTTTCGCGCGAATTTGAGGATCCATTGGTCCGAGTACTCCTCGCTCTCGTTGTTCGTAGTTCGGTTACGCAACCTTCGCGCCGTGTTCCAAAGAGTACTCATCGACGTTTCGCGCGATAGCCCGTTCACGAATGTTCGCCAATAACCGCGTTTCTTGGCCTTGATGAGGCTCTTAAGTTCGCGTTCGAGAGCCGTGTATACTTCGAAGTGCTCAGGTGTTCCACGTCTACGGAAAACTTTAAACGCGTCGGACTTTTTACGGTAAACCTCGGTGCATTGCTGATCCCACCATGGAGAAGGAGGTTTCCTGCGAGATGACCTCCCTGGAACTGGTCGAGTTTGAGCTTGAAGCGCGCTGTCTAAGATCAGGTTGGAGAGGAAGTTATATTCTTCCAGCGGTGAAAGCCTTTCTACCGTCGTTACGGCTTCATCTACTGCTGTCCTAAACTTTGTCCAATCGATATGACGGGTAAGATCATACGTGACGTTGACATATTTCGACGGATTGAACCCGGTGGCAACCGAAATTTTTATGGGCAAATGATCACTACCGTGGGGATCTTGAATCACATTCCATGTGCAATCCAACGATAATGAATTCGAACAAAGTGTGAGGTCTAATCTACTGCCAACTGAGGATGTACCAGCCAAACGTGTTACTTCTCCATTGTTAAGTACTGTCATATTGAAGTTGTCACAGATGTCATATATTAGGGAAGACCGGTTGTCATCGTACAGTTCTCCCCAGCCTGTACCGTGAGAGTTAAAATCTCCCATGATCAACCGTGGAGAAGGAAGGACCGAACAAATATCTGAAAGTTGTTTTCGGTTAACTGAGGCTCTAGGAGGAATATAAACGGAAGCAATGCAAAGGCTTTTATTTTTGATAACAGCCTGACATGCGACAACTTCAATACCTGGAATTGGAGGAAAATTCACTCTATAGAAGGAGTAACACTTTTTGATCCCCAAAAAGTACTCCTCCTCAACGTGAATCCTCACGGTCAAGACGATTTATATTGAAATCATGAAACGGAAGATCGATTTCGGAAGAGAGCCACGTTTCACAAAGAGCAAATGCATCACAACCGGTATTGTGAGCTAAAAATTTGAATGATTCCAATTTAGGAATCAAACTTCGACAATTCCACTGTAGAACAGTGATCAAATCCCCGACCTCATTTGGAAAATTATCCATCGAAGGAAATGATAGCTGCAAGGATGGGCCACTTAATTGTCAATTGCTTTAAAAAAGTCTTCACTGTGGGAAGCATTGCCAAAACAATGCTTTTGAGAGGGTCAGAAATTTCGAGGTACTTAAAGATACCTTCGGCAATGTCATCAAATGAGAACAGCCCACTTGAGGAGGGGGCTTCTGTTCTTAAAATAGGGGCGTCAGGGGTTTTGGATGTCCCCGGGAGAGATGGAAAGTCCTGGGTGTAGTTAGTACTACGGAAACCAGGAGGAATTGTTTTTTCCTTTTTTCCACCTTTTTTAGAAATGGGCAAGTTGGTCTCGGGCTTCTGTTCAGCAACTTTCCGTTGGCGAACGCGTCTTCGCTTTCGTGAAGCACCTTCCAGAAAACTGACTGATGTTCCCTCTTCAACCAAATCAAAGTCAGACTCGTCATCTGACAGAGGAGCAAAGGGATTTGTATTGGCATCGGGTGATGGTGAGGCCCTTTTCACCATTTCGGCAAAAGATTGCCTGGAACGCTGTTTTAGCGAGCGTTCTAATTTTTCCCCGCGTTGTTTGTACGCCGGGCATAACGAGAGAGCATGAGGAGGAGAACCCTTGCAGAAAGCGCATTTTGGTGTGCTGTCCGCGCAGGCCCCATCCTCGTGTTTCTCCCCGCAATTGGAGCAGCGTGCCTTATTGCCGCAATGGGAGGTCGTATGTCCCATCTGCTTGCATTTTTGGCAGATCATGACCCGAGGTACAAACAACCGCACAGGTAGTCGAAGTTTTCCCAACTCGACGTATTGAGGGAGGGCTGAGCCAGAGAAGGTCACACGAAACGAGTCTGACGGTGTATATTTCTTTTCACCCTTGTTGATCGATACTGTGCCAAGTTGGCGCACATCCAGTATCTTCACTGGCGAAAGCAGAGGGTTCTTATATCGACCAACACCCCGCTTCAGCAGGATCTCATGGGTCAGACTTGAATCGGTGACCACACCTTCGATTTCAATACCCCGAGCTGGGATATACACCCGATACTCGAGTGTAAAAAGCTGAGAGACAGCAATCTCGTTTGCCTGCTTAAGGTTGGACACAACGACCCGAAGTTTATTGGGTCTGACTTTGATTATTTCGGTCACGGCCGAGAATCGCTTCGTCAGATCATCAGAAATCTGACAAACATTCAGAGGTTTCGATTTGGGCTGAAAGTAAACAACCCATGGACCAGATGAGCTATCTGGATAAGCACGTGATCGGGTTACCTTTTGAGTTACCTCATCATTTCGCGCCATAGATGATTCGTCTTCCGACAAACCATCCATGGCTCGTTTGTGGGAGCTTATGGCGCTCAACCACTGAGGCAATTAATATGAAAAAAAAAAAACACAACACACACACAGAAAGACTCAACACAAAATACTTAAGCTAACAACAATTACTGAGAATATATTTAGGAGAGAAAGAGCAATAAAAAACTTATCTTCTATGTACAATTGATCTGCTGCTGCCGGGCGACGAACGTGTGTGGCCGCCTATACCGGTCAGGAGTGAAGCACAACGAGTGTGATACGATGGTCGGTGATGGTTGGTAGATGAACGGATGAACGCTAACACTGGACTGCTGGTGTGCGTTTCCACACAGCGACGCTATAGCGTATGCAAAATGGCCCGTCTCCAGCCAACCGCAATTAATTTCCAACTTTGCACTGCTTACACTAATCTTCCGTTCTTCATATGAAAAAAAAACTCGACTATTGGTGGGCACTACCGCGAGAAAAAAATACCACTTGATTCTGCAATGAGGAACCGTGAAACACTCTCAAAGCAACGGCGCACGGGAAAACGAACTGTATTCGGTTTTTCTGTTAGTTAGTTGTTAGTTGATAGTAATAAATGTTTGTATGTGCTGTAGAGAAATAAATGTGCTTAATTAGTAATAAAGTATAACGTGGAATAAATGTAAATCGTGCGTGTTAGTGGAAAAGACTGAACTGTGTGTTATTTATTGGACTGGATGAGCAGTAGCTCAATGTGGTGCTTGTGTTTGTCTAGTATCCACCGGCGAGTGTTGGGGAGCACCATCAACGAATATCGAAGGCGGAGGTAGCTCTGCTCCTTAACACATACTGAGCTATTTGTGTACCGATTTTAGTTATGTTAGTGCCAATCAAAGCTATGAAATCTCCAAATATTTTGTCAAAATTTCATTATGATTGGATAATCCTTCATGGAGATATGACCAAAACAATACTTGAGAGCACATAATTGTGAAATGAAAATATACTCGTTGCAGTGCAAAACCGAACAAGACCAATCACACCAATCGATGCCGCTTGCATTCTATTGTGTCGCATCTGGTGCGTTGTATAGCACATACAGCGGACTAGCCACACTATGCGACTGTATAGAATTAGAGCAGCATCGATTGGCTCGAGTAGTCTGGTTTTGAACTGCAACGAGTATATTCGAAAATTACACAAAGTCTCCATTAACCATAACTTCACAATTTTCAACGAACATGTACTTATTGAGCATCTTGAATACATATTGATTATCAAAATTGGCGCTTAGGAGTGTCTAATAATTCATTCTGTGGACTAAATATACGAAATTTCTAATATTTGTGTAATTTCTTCTTTTATATAATAGGTTGTTAAACACTTTTAATGTCATATTTTAATCACTTCGATATTTCTTATAAAAATATGTATCCAGTACCATATTGGTCACATTTGAGTTCGTTATTCTGGTGAAGTGTAAGAAGGGTTCAGTCTCACCATCGGTGGATTAACGGGTGGCAACTAAAATTTTGGAATTTCTTTCTCAAGCTGTCAAAAAAAAGACAAACATAGTTGAAGAAGATCTGATTTATTCAAATAAAAGATACATTGTCCATTGTTGAAAAAAAAATTAGTGAACATTTGAAAACGGTCCGTAATCAGATGTTCGGCGAAGCTTCCGTTTGATGTCGGAACAGGAGCGTTGTACGGCCTCCATGTCAACTTTGCGAATGCATCTCTTGATTCTACCAATCAATTGTTTGCAATTCGTGGCTCTCCAGTTATTTTTGTACATCAAGGAACTCAAAACCCCGAAGAAATCTTCGATTGGGCGACACTGAGGCAGATTTGTCGGGTTGTGGTTTTTGGGTACAAATGGGATCGAATGGGTATTCAGGAACGATTGTGTTTTAATGGCGTAATGCGATGACGCTTTATCCGGCCAAAACACGTATTGTCCATCAGCATGATGTTTTTGTAGAAACGGGATCAAAATTTTCTTCAAACATTCGTTCTGGTACACATCTTGATTGATTGCCAAACCAGAGGGCTTGAACGATGGCTTAGAAATGCCTTTCTCGGAAATGGCAATGTACAGCATCACTTTCTGTTCAAACTTATGTTTAAACTTATATTTTATGTTCGGAGGTGTAGTAGAACTATCCGTTGAATAGTATAGACAGTTTCCGTGAATCTGAGTCTTCGAAAGAGTGAAGTAGCTTTCGTCGACCAAAACAAAACTTTTTCCGGAATAATTTTTAATCAACTAACGGCATTGGGATTGAAATCTGTGCAGCGTTGAAATCTGTGCATCAGTATATTCCGGGGCTCGTGTCTTCTTTCGGCACTTTATTCCGACTCTTTTCAATGTTTTGCAGATGTACTGGTGAGAACAGTTGAACTTTTTGCGGCATCCCGTTGGCTCAGTGAATCCTTGTTGTTGAAGGCACGAGAAAGAGAACGAAGTCCTTTTGCGTCCATAATTTTGGCTGGTCTTCCACTACCTTGCTTGCGAGCAGTTGTTGGGGATCTTAGGATATGGTAAACAGTCGAGGTCACAACATTTTCGCTTTTAAAATGTTGTACCGTTTACGTTTTGCCGAGATTTCTGTGCAGTTCGTAGAACTGTACAACGCGCTCGCGAAATACTTGTTGTTTCGACGGCATTTTGAGCAAAACTGAGCAAGCATAAGCAAAACAGAAAATACTAGCAGAAAGAGGAGAGAAAGAGCTAACGCAAACACTCTTATTTCTCTCTGAGCTCGTTTGTTGTTGAGCATAGAGGCCTCGAAAAAATTCCAAAATTTTAATTGCCACCCGTTAATGCGGGTTTTCTAACTACAGGTCGCTAAGCACTATTAATGGCAATATTTTAATCACATCGATGAACAATGCTTTCAGGATTCTCAAATAGTTCATTTTATAAACAGAAATTCCAGGAAGATCCAGGAATATTCGATTTGTCATATTTTAAATATTCCTGGATCTTCCATACCATACAGGCCACATGTGAGTTCGTAATGCTGGAGAAGTGTACGAAGGGTTCAGTCTCACTATCGGTGGATTAATTCGGGTTTTTCCTTTCGCTTCCCTATCCTATGACCGCTAGCAATACCATATGACTTAGTCAACTCTTCAGAAGCAGAAACATCGAGACAACACAAAGCAATAAGTAAAGAACGGTATAAGCCCTATCCAATTTTACTTTCAGCCAAATTTTCTAACACAAGGTAAGCAATCAAATGACCACTACACTCTTAAAAATAATGAATTTTACCTGTGACGTAATCCTTCGAACCTGTAAATATTTTGAAACTTAAATTACAAATGTTTCCGTTTTAAGTTCATTTGGATGTTATCTTAAATCCTCATTCCAATAACAGATCTAATCTAATAACAGACTTGTATCTAAGTCAATATCGCGATTGCAGCATTAGCGTTGTGCAGTTCTCAAAGTTCATTTCATACGTGGTGGTAAGTTTATCCGGAATGGTGTCTTGATAAGCTTATTATTTCAAGTGCATCGAGACTTTGAAACATGCCAGCGCGAAGTTAATTTCAAAGTGGAATTCAATTCCTTCGTGCAGGCCACATCGCTAAAAAAGTAAAACAAACTAAATGTTTCATCACTGCCCGACACTCGATCGAGAATGATACAACAGGAGACGTAACACAAGGCCGCAAGAATACTTATTTTCTGGCTATCTAAATCATTGAACGGGCATTTTTAGGCATCTTCACAAAGTTTGAAAATTGATTTTTACTGCGCATTTAAAGTGAGATATTCTTGTGCAGTTGAAGATCATAATTTCTAAAAAGAAGAAAAAGGAGTACTCATTCCCCAGTTAATGATCCTTTCGTGCAATTAGTTGATAAAGTTAAAATGACGTTTAAAAATCAATTTTCGAATCTTAATTAATCTAAATTAGTTATGATCGAAAGTTTGCCTACTTGCCTATTCTCTATTGTTAACATTTCGTGGAACGAGGGCGGACTCTTCGACCCCATCTATTGGGTTTATTCTGTCAATCGAGGGCTCGATTCTAATGCTGTAGGTGTGATTTTGCTATTGGAAAGAGATTCTCTTCCCTACATTCGCGGGTTTCGCGTAAGTGTATCTGCTTACGGGCCCACCCAAACTTTTTTGGCTCTTCATACAGGAGCTTGATGGTCACAAACAACAATAGAATTCTGATCAAATCGTTTTTCAGATTATTCCACTGCTATGGAAAGCTACCTTGCTACAATATATTGTAGTATCTAATCATCCTCATCAAGGAGGTTTACCAGCATTATCAATTATGAAATAGTAGTTATCGCCTATGAAACACTAACACTGCTGGCCATGCAACGATTATGGGCAACGATTGAAAGAACTTTGAATGAAACCTAACTAACTCATTGAGAGAAACATGCCTCGAGTAATCCAACGAAAGATAGGCTTTCTAACCCAATTCTTGACCATTAAATACGACTAGCATTTTTCCTTGTCCCCCCAAACAAGTCTTTACAACAGCTGATTTTTCACCTTTCTATGCGTATACTTATATTAACTGAGGAGTAACAATAACAAACTAATGAGATTTATTTTTAGGAATAGTTTAAACGCGAAACCGGACATGGCAACATAGTTGGAGAAATTACTTTTTCTTCTGAAAGTGTGGGTCGATTCGCAGCATGTCTCATAAACCTGACTAAAGTATGGAACCTATTGGCACTTCTTAGTGCCACAATAAAACCAACTTTATGTCTAGTGGCTTTCATAAAACTTGAATAAAACTAAATCAAGCTGGATGATTTAGGCAATGTTACTTGGGAAGGGCTTCGAAGGGGTGGTGGTTATTTTAAATACCTACATAGTATAATATTGTTCCTGTATGGTGTCCGTTTATTATGCCGTTCTGTTTTGAAAACTATTTTTTTAAACCAATATTACGATAGTAATATAAACACTTAGTTTCAATCGCACTAATGGTTTTGTGGATTTAATCAGAATCAACCGAAAAAAAATTTCCTCAAGCATTTTCCCTGCCATAAATTCCGTTAGTTTCGTTATAACATATATATTATGAAGGCTTTCATAATGTTATGATCGCGGGTTACAATATCTGCTGTGAGTTTCTAATAATATTATCAAAGAAGAATAATGTGACATCCATGCGTGTATACAATCTATTCGCTGATTATAAAATGTTATTAGTTTAATTTTAGTTGTTAAATTTATCATTAATTGAGAAAAGAGCCGTGGAAGTTTTTCAAACGGTTAACAACGAAATATTCTAAAAAAGAAGAAAGCCGCGATCTCCCTGAAAGCTTTACATTTTGATATAAATCTAGATACATCACTGTAAAACATATTTTAAGCATTGAAATGATATTTTTTTGTGATACAGAAATCCATAGTGGTAGGTGCGATTGTTATGCGAAAATTTTCAACATGGAATAAAACAAGTTATTGTGTTTTTATGTTCCTGGAATAGGTGTCTATTATTTTGTCATTTTTCATAAAACTGCTTAAACGTTAAGGTTATTCACATAAGAAAAACTAAAGCGACTATAAAGCAACTTAGGACTGTTTTGCAAACAGCAGAAGTTTACATCGTCATAAATTCTATACATACTCACATCACTACATAACTACTTTACTATACATTTACCTGCGTAAAAAGAGGCCCGTCTCGCCGCGGTCTCGTATTCGTGGCTCGTGGCTAGTTTTCCGATTGGAATAGGATGCGTAGACAAAAGTGAGAGAAGTTATTTTGAAGAGAAAAGCGACTCTCTTAACATTGGAAAGAAGTCGAATCCAAGTTAGTCGATACCCGAGTGCCGAATAAGACTGATGTGTCTCTCGCGAATTTGTTTCAATTTCGACTCGTCCGGTTGTAGTTAATCGACTGCCAATTTCCTTCCTATCCGTATAGTATCAATCGAATGTGGCAAGAGTGTCCTTAATTTGGCACCTAAATTATTGCTGATATTGGTGATAAAAGTGAAGCATTTGAAAGTGGGAATCGCCTATCGGTTATTCTGTACATAAATCCTGATATCGAGCGAGTATTCTAGTGCAGTGATAAGATGAGATATCAACGAGTTCCAGTTGTTTCTGTAGTTCTACTATTAATTGGTTATGTCACCGCTCTCGAATGGGGTAAGCAACCAACCGAAAAAGTAGCTAAATCATGTGGTCCTTGCGAAAAATGCTTATCTATAAATAATACCTCTATTTTATCTTACGTGAGCACATTGAACGTGATCGGTTATCGAAAATGAATGTATCGCTGTCAGAACTAAGTAGTTGCTGATGGTTATTTCTACGGATCATGTTTTACTTGACCGTGAAATTAGGTGAACGAAGGAAAATGAAACAATCAGACCAAATCTTATCATATGAACCAACTTTTCATCAAAAGCAAGATCGTAAAATTGTTACCACCACATGATTGCGACAGCAATGTGACGACAGTGCGACACACGAACGAGAGGGTATAGCTTTTTTCAGTGTCTAAACAATACCACAGCATGTTGAAGAGGTTATGAATGAGGTACATCGGAAAGACAAACCTAGTGACGTAAATACAATTTCCTTCTAACTCTTTTTTTTCACGGGATCTGACAGCTATCACGTCAGGTTTGTAGATGCACTTTTAGAGTTTTTAAGTATGAGTTTTTTTATTGCAACATCAAACCAGTTGCATGTAGCTTCGTAAGACCGGGCTTTGATTTACATATGCTATTTTTCACCTGAGAAAATGTAACGTTCTTAAAATAAAAAGTATACATATTAAGGGTTTAATTTTAGTTAATTGAGATTTGTGTTTGAAAATATCTAGTATTGATTCAGATTGCATGAAAACGGTGCGTATTTTTGTGACCCGGCGTTTACGGTGTGCTGTGAAACACTTTCACCAACCTGGACAATAACAGAGTCGAAAAAGACTACACCCATGCGCCATCGTAGCATGGTGAGAAGTCACGTAGACTAAAAAATCCATGCTGAATGCTTTCAGTGTTGTTATGTTTCTTCCACTCCGCTTGGAAAACCGACCTTACATGTGCGGCCAAAAAACCCAAGTTGCAGATTCAAAGTGGTTTGAGATTTGGAAGTATGCAAATATCATTAGTGGATTTCTCGCGAATTTATCACGAAACTATTCTGATCATCTGATTTTTTTTTCTCGGTCACACCAAATCTAAATAAATAATAAATCATAAATTATATTAGAGTTATTATTCTATCCTAAATTAGTTATTAATATTCGTGACAGATAGTTGATATATGAAAAATCACGGTAGATATACTAATCTATATCAGACACGTTCCGGGGATTGTAGGTTTCTTCGAATAAAACTTTCTGTGGTTGGGATTAAACTGATATCAAGTATATAGGGTCGAATAATACAAAGCCAGATATGTTTCTGGTCAAAACTCATCAAATGCGAACAACACTTAAAATTGAACTACTCTATCTGAACAAGACCGAATATATGTCATAGGCAGATAGACAGAGAGGAAGTAAGATCATTTTATACTAATGCTAATACTAATTTACCGCTGGTGAATCTCGAAATTATTTTCAAATGGTATTTTAGTGCTCAATGCAATACATTTCGGCTCGATTGTATAAACTGAATGCAAACATCCTCAAATACTGCATTGATTGCCGATTGTTGGCTCGACGGATACTGCCGACTCCACAAATTAAGTTCAATTTACTACATGACATGTCTCAATATCATAATGACAGTTGAAAAGCTCCAATTAGTGCCAACGCCATTCTCACGAGTCACTTCAGTTTGCGTTTTTTGTTACTTCACTAGCGAAGGAACTACACCTACCAAGAAGTGCAAAACTAACCGCCGATCCAATATCCATGGCTGAATAATTGGCGGGTTCAATTAACGGAAGCCGAATTGATTGACCAGTCGATTGGTAGGTTTGTCTGTATAAGTGCTTTATGTTCGCAGAATAGTATATAGAACACCAACGGTGCGAGCATACAAGTGTTTTGTGAAAGTTTTTAAATGTAATTTGCTAGCCTCCGCAGTCCGTCAGCGTTCAATGTTGAAATGGTTGACTGCTCTGAGCCAGATGGGTTTGATTTTGATTTAGAATGTATTAAGCTGCTAATGGTTTGGCAAGCCACCAGTTTGGGGAAACTTTCTTTGCTATTATTATAACCTGTAATATACAAACCATTATACAATGAAGTATGTCTTCTTCGTTCTAATATATCGAATTTATTTGTTTTGCATTATATGAATAAGCGGCTCTCGACTTATGTTGTAGACCACTTACAGTCATAAATCGAAGGTTGCCGATGCTTGTATCTTTTTAATTTATTTTTATTTAGTGTGGCCATGTATAATTCACGCCTTAGGAAGTCATACATTTTCGAATGGATGTGAAAAAATAATGGTCTATTCAAAGAGGGTGCCAGTTGTTTTTTTTTTTGTTAATAGGCCAAGATGAGTCACTTAAGGATCAAGTGCGATATCTTTTTACCTGAAGCTATTTACAAGCAATTGATGGTGTAGTTTTCTGGAATGAGGTTACATGTCACATGGAATGAATTATATGTCACCAACCACAATAATTTTGGAGCTTGATGCAATAATGCATATTTGTATACATTTTCAAAATTTTAATTTTTATGTCTCTTAAAAAAGGTAGAGCAAGATGTTTCTATCTCAGGGGCAAATAGGTTCGTTTTAAAAAGTGTTATTTTCATTATTACTATTTAAAAACGATCATTGTCATTTATCACCAAAATACTCAATACACAATTTTGTTAATTGTTTTGCTTGCTCCTTTCTTACTCGTTTTGTTTGCAATAGTTTTTTGTACAGCTTATTCTTACATGTGATCAGTTTGTTGCGGTGATCACGATGAAGAATCGATTGAAATAGTGTTTAATTTAATCATTCTTCCATTTCCTTACATAAATAGTGTCGAATAATATTGGGCCTCATTCCTTCAAAATTATTTTCAGGTGCCACAAAATAGGTATACATAAATCATAATCGGACTCACAAATATTATTTTTTTTAGCAAAATTAAACTCACTTTAACTTAACGCTATTACGATTTTCTTTTATAATCGGTACGTGAAAAAATTCATAGGTGACAAAAAAATGCGGTGGACGATTGCCAAGTTTCACTTATGCTATCTAACAGCTATATATCACCTCAAAAGTGATTGAAGTGTTTACTATTGTCTGTATTTTCCTATATCCGCTACTTATCCAAACAAACACAATTGTCGTCAACAAACACAATTGTGTATTTATTGTCAAATTTAAATGAAATATGTCTAGTCATGTGCGTCGTTGCACCATCGTGTTACGTAATAAAAGAATATTGCGTGAAGAACCAGTTTCAGGCTGACAGCCACCTAAATACTAAACCACAACAATCAATAATTAAAAAATACAAGAACATTGATTGATTTTTTAATTGTTTTTCTTCAAGCATAGGCTTTTTGACATTCAATCACTTTCCCTTTCTGGCACATTTAGAGGAATGATTGTTTGTTTTCCTCTAAATGATTTTCCTTCTAACTTGTACTCCTTTGATCTAAATGGCTAAAGGAGTTCTTTTTCCATATTATGGAAAAAGAATCCCTTTCAGTTTCACCTTAAACGTCACACAGCCTGATATCGTGTTTGGCACATAGAAAAAATTCTTGTAGTAAAAACTACCATTTTACCCGACTACGCCTATTTTTGAAACTACCATGAAATTTCAATCAAATATACTATGTTTATGGTAAAACCTTCAACGTTTGTGGTATATCTGAAAAACCTCATATTGATATCAACTGCTCCATCGTTGATCTAATCGCAGGCATGGTAAAATCAAACGCATTTATAGTCAGGTGAAAATTGTTGGTGCTTGCGCTCAATTTAACCCTCGAAATGGTAGTTCCTACTGCGGTTTTTCTTTGCGTGCAGATATTATGCAAGTAAGGGAACGTCCATCAATTAAGTCACGCAAAAAGTGACTTGTCACGTTTATGTATGGACCTTCAAATTTTTTGTATGGATTGTCACATTTTCCCAAACCCCCCAACCCCTTACTGTGTGACATAATTCTAGATAAAATAGTCAAAAGGTCGGAAGTAACATTTGTAAACAATGACTTCTAGCGTATTCTTCTGTGATCTGCTTGCTCCTACAAACAAAATAGCCCCAGAAACAGATACAGGGGTTATTACCTTCCCGTCGGTAGTGGATGTTGATGTAAGCAACCTGGAATTTCCAGGAAATTAACGTTTTAAGTTATTGTTTACAATTGTTATTTACGACCGTTTGACGATTTTGTCTAGAATTAATGGACCTTCATTTTGAGGAAAAAAACATAATTTCTCTGCATGTGCCAGAAAGGAAAAGGCGATTAAAAGTCAAAAAGACTAAAGGGTCACCCACAATTGATACGTTGCGGATGCGTTTGCTTGAATTTGACAGTTTTCCCATAGCTTTTCTGTCAAATTTACGTCAACGCATCCGCAACGTATCAATTGTGTGTGACCCTTTAGCGTTATTCCTTCCGCTGCACTGAAAAAATGCTCCGACATTGTAGCTACTACATTTCCTCTACTAAAGACTGGACTCGGAAAAACTGAGACACACAAAAATGATCACCAAAAATTCATTTTAAATCGGATACTTCTCAAATTTTCAGGGATTAAATAACTATATATTAGCTATGTTTTGGCATAGTTTATGTATTGAATTTCCTCCCCAAATCTGAATGCTCGTACATTTCTCTTAACACTGCTCATGAGATCTTGGGCGAGGCTTTGTCCATCTTCCTTACACAATTTCTCCCAGTTTATCTTCAAAGCTTCATCGATTTTGAATGTTTTTCCCCTTTTCTTCAACTTCTTCTTCATTATCGCCCAAAACTTTTCGATCGGACGAATTTCGGGTGCAGAGACGTAGTAAGAGTTGGTGGCGCCCCTGGCAAACCAAGAAAATGACGCCTCAACTCATATTGCTTTTTTTGCATGTTTTCAGCTTGCTGAAGCTACGTTCACACGATGCCACTGTAACTTGAAGCATCAAAAAATTCGTAGAGTCATTTCAATGTTAGGATAACCATATTGTAGAGAATATCCAAGGAGACAGTTTAATATATCTAATGGATTAGAAGAGCTCAGGTCAGGCAACATCTCACCAATTTGCCGTTTAAATACTTCTACTTCAGATGCAAGCTCTACTTAATCAATATCAACCGTAGATGTAAGTCCATATCCTGATGAAAATGAGAATTCCGATGCTATATCCACCCTTGGTGCTCCACGCTGCTCCATTTGTTGCAGTATTTTGTCGAATATCGAGCTTACTTCCCACGTTAGCCTGTTTTCACTCGATAGAGGAGCTCGACTATCTGTGGTTTCATCGATTTTTCTCATTTTCCGCTGTCGTGTTACTTGGAAATCGTTGTCGATGTCAAGTTCAATGCATTTTTCTTTCGTATACTTTATTTCACGGCCAACTACATCAGTTTTCATTTCGTCGAATGATGTTTGTAAACCTCTGATTAGTTTACTGGACACGTCTAAGGTGATGGTTTTCGAATGCAGGGATTTGTTCACTTGGTCAATATTAATCAAGATTCTCTCCCATGTGTCAAGAAGACAAAGACACTTAAAGTGAATCGCTGCTCCATGTATTTTTTCCTATCTTTTATCTCGCTCTCGCAAACTCACCTTGCTATTTAAAATTGATAAATCTCGATTGTTTGTGAATGAACATAGAATCGAACTCCATCAGATTGCTCACATCAAGTAAGCATACAAACTGATGTGATTAATTTTTCAATATCTAGTACCGACTCTGAGTTATATCAATTCTAAATGTTTTGAGGTAATGACTGTCATCAAGAATGATTCAGCATAAGCCCTTAACATTAATTTGTTTTAAGAGAACTTGGGCACCGTGCGCCGTGGCACTATTATATTTGGTCGGCTCAGTTAAGTTGGTCAGAATGTTAAACACGGAACAAATTGACACGGCTTGTCGTTTAGACGACCATCTTGTATCAGAATGTCCTTTCAATGATCTTCACATTACGCTGCAGTAGCAATAGGAGATTCTAGCAAGTAGCCTGGACAAAGAAAAGGCGCGAAAATTGAAGGAAGATATGAGTTATGTACATCAGTACACTGTTAATTTCTGTACTATTAATTTTTGAAAGTGAATTAAATAAATTTGTGCAAAAGTTTGTCACTACAAAATTTTGGATTTCTGCGCCCCTGGCCTGGAGCCACTTTCGCCACCGCCTCACTACGCCC
>JASCZW010017097.1:0-17590 GCA_034211315.2 Aedes japonicus | reverse complement strand
TATCCGCCATGGCGAATGTTCCGGTTAACTGCCGGAAAACCGCTCGCAAGCGGCGTAGAATTATTTTGCAAAGTAAGCTCTTAAATAATTACCTTCCATGGGAAGTTTATCAAAAGCAACTATTTGTCGCAGCTTTTTTTCATCACCATCCGAAAAGTCATTGTTTTTTGCGCAAAACGTTATAATATTTGCCGTTATGAAGTTTGCAGAAGCAGATAACCTCTCATCTCCACGCGGTAGCGCTAGAGCGGACAGTAATTTTATTGCCTGCAACGAATAGACACGAAGAGAAAAGTGTGCTGGATAGTTCCGTATAGGACAACGGCAGTTTTGAAATTGAAAGAGTTACAATATTGAAAACGAGCAAAGGGCATTTGAACGGCTGGGGAGAATACAAAAAATAACAATCAAAAGTATTTAAAGCTAGTAAAAATTCATTTAGTATAGTATTAGTGTTATACAATATACAGGGTTTCGACAATTTCAAATAATTTTCTTTTTAATCAGTTTGTTTATTTGTTAGGCTCAGGCGTGTGTAACCCTTTATGGAGCCGACATTTTAAGCCACAGATGGGTGACCATAGCTTGCTGGGCTGGTACAATAGCACGGAAATAAAAGGATAATAGAACTGGGACACAATGGTAGGGAATTTACTAGAGTGGACGGAAGGCGGGTGATGACGTTACACTCTTAGATCAAACAAACAAAGGAATTCGTAAATCGCTTGCATGTACCTTGCGGGAGGGTTGTCTACTTTGGGCCACTATGGTATCCAATATTCGTGCTGTGGAGGCATCATCATCCGGGCGATGCTAAACTGCGTGAGCGATGTCATCATAACCGGTTCCGTACGTACATAAATTGCTATCAAAGAGGTTAATTCTGTAGAGCTGTGTGTCTAGCGAGTAGTGATTAGACATAAGTATTGACATCATACGAATGAAACCGTGACTTTGAAATTATGGAATGTAACCACCGCACAAGAAAATTACTTGTCCAATCGTATTGCCAACTTTGAATAGAACTCTGACGTACTAATGGGAAAAATTCATCATGTGAAATTTTTATTTAAAAAACCTCGCTTTTTTGTGAAAACCAACACCCACCAAAACCTTTGGTCGTTACTTGCCCGCCGCGTTTACGAAAATGGGAAGCAATTCAACAACGTAAATACAATGTAAATACAATCTTTCAAATCCCATTTTCAACTAATTCAAGCAATAATATCAACATTTTCGAGTGCAGTTATCTTTATAAAGTCCTTTTAAACAAATTTATTCAATGTGTCCTCCATTTTTATTAATAACATCCTCGAGCCGACGCGCCGCAAGCCAGAGCATGCTCTCTCGGACTGCTGCATGTAAGCGTGTTATGGTTGACTTCAGGGTTTTCACACTAGGGTGTGATGTTTTGTAGGCTCGGATTAAGATCTGGACTGCTAGGGGGCCACAAATCCTTCGGCCAAAACTTCATGTTATCGTTCAACCATTGTTGGGTTCGACTGGACGTGTGGCACGGCGCTCCATCCTGCTGTAGTACAACGTTTTGGTCCTCGGAGAAGTTGGCCTTCACCCAGAGTAGCACTTGGTCCTTTAAAATACCGATATACACTTCGGTATTGATTTTAAATCCAGCATCAATGAAAACAGGCGGCATTTTCAAACCGTTGGATGCCACCAAGCCAATTTCACTTTTTCCGGAACGTTCTCCATTTTCTGCGGTGAAATGAACTGGTCCGGTGCAGCTGCTGGCCACAGCATCAACAGCTGAAAAAGCTTTTCGTCGGAGAACAGGATTATCGGCTTTTTTCCGTCTTCAAACAAGGAAAGCAATCTCAGAACTGGAACGAGTCACACGTAGTTTCTTGTCCCGGTCCGTAATCAAGCGGCGTTTCACTCTGGCTCTGGATGATGCATGCAGGTCTTCATTGATGATTCTCCGCATGGATTTCTCCGAAATATTGGCTTCCTTTGCAAGTTTTCTTATGGAACGCACCGGGCTGCGAACAATTTTTGCTTCCGCAGCTTAGGACCATCCTGCAAGGACTTTTCTATGCGGTAAACTGTTGCCAAATGGCACCCTACCACCTTGGCAATCTCTCTCTGCGGCTTCTTCTGGGCGAGAGCAAAAACTGCGTGATCACTTCTTTTCGCGAACATTTTGACGAATTTTGCAACGAAAAACAAATAGAATGCTTGGATGCAGCACTGCAAGTAAACATAAACAAATACACTTTCGACAGAAATTAGTCATTAGCTGCACGAATTAACTCTACTACTCAAGTTTGATCATTTTCGCATTATTTTCTGCCACACCTTGTATGCTGAAAACCCGAGTTCGAGAATGCTGGGAGCAGATTGAGCAGGATACTCTTGAAAAACTGGGTTTGTCCATGAAATCGCGTCCGATTGAAGTTGTTCGTAACAACGGTTACTACACTCATTACCAAGTTCACATCTTCATATTGTTTCCTAAGAAATAAAGTCTGATTTTATTTAAAAGCTAAGGTGGTGTTATTTTTATTTCGCACTATTTTATTCCGTTTTTTCGTTCTGTTATATGAATGTCTCGAAAAGGTGAATCATTTATACCTTGGTTTGATTTCTTTTTCTTCACAGATCATGAAATAAAAAATGATTTTGATAAAAATCAATTACTGATCATTAAATGTGGAAAAGACGTGGTGGTGTTATTTTTGTTCCGCTGAGTGTATACCAACTGCTGTTATTATTCCATGGAAACATAATACATACCTTTTACTTGAATATCCATTGTAATAAATAACGTTAACTTATGTTATTAATTTATTATTAAACTTTTTTCGAATCTGCACCCACATGAAAAATAAGCGCAAAAATACGGACGACAGAGACACCAACTTTATGCGGCTGCCACAGGATGTAAACAAAGTCTTTTCTCTAGATTCAGCTGTCAAGTTATTTACCATGGTATGCACGATTAACTGCAAATACATAAATATGTGTTCAATAATTTTCATATTTTTTATTTATTTGCTTCAATTACTCCTCAGTACGACCCTGCAAAAATACTCAAAATAGGCTTGACTCTGCTTAGCTTGCCATGCGTAGGTAAATCTGATACTTTGATTCGTCAGCCAAATAAGCGCATTCTAGATTTTTTCGCATTCGACGCCTTCATCGAGGTTCAGTAGATCAAATAAAAATGAATTATTGGTTATGTGAATTTTCTGAACCTGAAACGTACGTTATTTAACGGGATTTTAGCCTTTTGTGCTGAACTTTTATTATGATACAATTTTTTGTTCTGCCACTCCTCGACAGGAGGAGTGTAATTTGAGGTCGAAAGCAGGAACTTCTCATTTGTGTTCCTTTACATTATATGAACGACCTTTTTCTTCAAATTGTTGCGTTCAAGCAATGGTCAGACGTTCTACGAACAGTTTTATGATAGCCGAGAAATTGCCGGCTCTTATAATCTTGTCGTTGCTTCATCATAACTCATCATTTCATTCTATTTGGAGTGGTAAGAAGAAAGTAAAAATTTTTCGGAAACACTTAACAAACGTTGGTCAGGACACCTCACATTATGCGTGAAATGCTGCTACCGCTGGAAACCAACGAAAACGTGCTTAAGCGCCAGAACCACAAAAGTCGCCACTGTAGACATTTCGCTAAATTTTCTTGCATGTCAGGACCAAACTCAAATGGAGATCATATTTAATAGATACGAATGATTGCAGGTTTTTTTTTTTGTTCACATGTACATAAATATATGCACTATTATATAAATATTTCATGGGAATGAGAGAGACCATCATGGTACCCGATTTAAGCACTCTGGATTGGGAGAGTGGGAATGCCAACTCCCCATTGCTAACAGTTTTTGGCCCTTCATACAATGGCATGGTAAGGATAATCAGTGGTTATTAAAGCTTGATCAAGTCTAACAGAGAGGAGAGCCCATTGCTGTCGGACTTATTTTCCGTACTACAATGGGTGGTAGCACATATCATACATCATACATCATAAACGAGAATTTGTAGATTTATTTTTTATTTATACCCTCTAGGATTTATTTTTTATTTATTTAATATTATGCATCAACAGGCTTCTATGCCCCAATGATGTGTTGTTGATCTCATAAAAAAAGCATAAACATACAAAAAACACATTAATAGCTTATCTAAACACATTAAAAAATCTAGTCCGAAGTGTATCACGTGAAGATGATGAAACTCAAATTCTCCGCTAAGCCACCTCGATTAAAATCACTTTGTAGGCCAGCAATTTCGGCGCCGTTTTTGTCCGTAATTAGTACGGTGATGTATTGGTTGCAGCAGGTGATTGTTCCGGCAAGGCTTCGAGGGTCGCATAACGAAGAAATGTTGCATCGATTCTGCTCGATTCGGCAAAATGTCGGAGATAAAAAGAGCCTTCGCAACATTCCTTCGTGTACTTAGGGTATCCAGCCTAATTAGTTGACACCGATTCTCGTTGCTTGGCAGACGAATTGGATCATTCGAATAAATCGCCGTTGAACTAATTCAATTCTCTCGATTCAATTTTGGTAGTGAGGGCACCAAACAGTTGAACAGTATTCCAAAGTCGAACGAACCAACGCACCAACGAGCGCTCTTAAGCAGTAAATGTCGGTGAACTCTTTGTTAGTCGAAAAACAAACCCCAGGATTTTGAGGCTTTGTTCACTATGAATGACACATGTTGCTTAGTACGTCAATTGGGAGTCTAGAATAACTCCTAAGTCCTTGATTTCATCCACTCTTCAATCCAAATCCAGCGAAGGAATAATTGTGGACTATTGGATTCTTCAATCGTGAAAACGTTAAGGGTGATACGGTCAAAATTTGGTCAAGGGAAAACGCGTGTAAATCGGTGAAATCGTTTATTTAAAAAATCAAATTAAATTTCTTTTTCAAGTTCAATTAGTATAAAATTCAGGAGAAATATTCAGTTGACTTCCGCTTTTCCAAATCCGAATTGCCGGGCCTTACGCTTGACCCCTGCCATCAGATTTTGTACAGCCACCTTGTCCACCTTCTTCGCCGCAGAAAGGTTCTTGTCCTTGGGAACCACCTGCACGTTGTTGGCGGCGTACCACTCCATGGCCTTTTTACCGTAATGGCAAGATGCCAAATCCGGCCAAAACAGTACGGAACAACCGTGTTTCTTCAGGAAAGGCAGCAGACGTTTATTCAAACACTCTTTCACGTAAATTTCTTGGTTGACAGTCCCGGAAGCTATGAAAATGCGTTGCTTTCAAGCCACGACACAGATGAGCCTGCCAACCAGATATTTATTTGCGAACTTTGACAGTTTCGTGTGCTTGAAAATATCCGTTACTTTTCCCTTCCTTTGCCGCCGTATAAAACTCCTGTCCCGGAAGCTGCTTGTAGTCGGTTTTGACGTAGGTTTCGTCGTCCATTACCACGCAGTCAAACTTCGTCAGCATCGTCGTGTACAGCCTCCGGGATCGCGCTTTGGCCGTCGTATTTTGTTTTATCATCGCGATTTGGAGTCACTACCTTCCTTGTAAGTCGATATTCCGGCTCGTTTTGGCTCGATGCACGGTTGTAGACGATACACCCAGCTTATTTGCGGCATCTCGGAGAGATAGGTTAGGGTTTCGCTTGAACTACCGGCAACTCTCTTTGTCGTCTCAACGGCTTCCGGTTTTCGATTTCCCCCGATCCAGACTTCCTGAGCGTCGACAAACGTTCCCAAACACTTTAATTACATTTTGTAACGGTTGATTTGACCGCAACGCTGGTAGATCACCTTTTCGTGGTGCGTTACGGGGTATCAGATCTACTACCGAACCCTAGTCCGAATTAATTCAAACTAGGGAACATATTTGTTTTTGTAGTCAAAGGAACGTATAATTGGCCTTATTACATTTTATGTCTTGTGAAAAGTGACAATACTCGGGTTGCGCCACCGAGGATGAGCTTGGAATAAAGAAAACATGGTTAGTCTTCATTTATGTGAATTCTCATTTTCTATTTGATGTTCTATAGTTTGAATTGGTTATGACTAGGGTTCTGATGCATGGTCACTATCGGAGTTATTGTTTGTTTTGTTTGCAATGAATCCGGTTTTGACTGATAAAGGGGCGCGCCTTTGAAGAGTGCTGTCGCTCACAAAGGGTTTAAACAGCGGAAACTTTCAATTAAACCTGATTCATTGCCGACAAAACAAACAATGACAACTGTAACAACACCGAATACTTCATCATTTCTCAATAGTGATGAAGTAACTCGACATGCACTAAACAAAGGCTACGGGATATACTACAATAGATCAAATTACTGGTCGCAGTGGTTTATGTCCCGAAACAGAGGAAAAAAAACGCGGTTGATTTTCCAGGCAACTTTTAAAGCGATTTTGCCAACTTTGCGTGCGAGTAGTTTGCATGATTTCGGCGATGCGCGAGCAAAAATTTTGATACGCTGCTCTTCTTTAAGCTTGGACGGCATTTTGACAACTTCTTAAGAGTGAATTCCAAAATCAAAATAGGAGCAACATTCTTACAACACACACACCTTTCAAAATGAGTGGTGTTCAGGTTTTTTAAATGCAAAATGGAAAGAAATACGTCAAGTTGGATATTGACCAAATTTCTGACCGTATCGCCCTTTAATAGTAGAGCATTTTTTCAGGATCAACGGTCAGACGATTCCTTTGGCACCAAATCAACGTAAAAAGAGTCCAACTGGTTGCTGCAGAAAAATGCGCGTTAGCTTTCGCGAGCGAATGTTGAGATAAAAAGCTTGGAAGTCGTCCGCAAAAGAAAGTCTCTGGTCCAGCCAGAACTGCGTTCACGTCGTTGAAGTAAAGGAGAAAGATGAGTGGTCCAAGATGACTACCTCCGTGGAATTCCTGACGTGGTAGGAACATGAGCTGAGGTGGATTCACTAATGACTACTTGCGAGAGACGACCAATCAAATAAGAATGGATTCAATTTAAAAGTCTTCCGTGCATTCCAAACCTTTCAAGCTTCGCCACAGCAATTTGGTTTTTAACCTTGTCAAATGCTGCAGATTGTACAACTCCCATTTTTTTTCGCTGTCATGATGTGAAACATTAATAAGTTTTCACACCATTCTTTCTTACATTCGCTCAACTGATCATAAATTTCACACTGCATTATAATCAAAACACATTGCATATTTGCCCTTCAAAATCTCAATGAATTAAACAAAGGTTCAAAAGTTGGAGCAATTTACGTGTGGCACATTCTTTTCCTAGACACCCTTTAAAGTAAACCATATATTCCACAGTACCCTCTATAACAACATCCCAAAAGAACAAAACCCTTTGCACGTCCTGGACGGACGAAACGATTTCGCGGTAGCCATCAATGTAGAACGAAATCGATTTAAAGTTTTCCTCCTGCTGTGGAAAATGGTTCAAATCCTACCGCGAATTGAATTCCAGTCCTTTTGGCTCTGCAGACTGTCACCGAGTGTGCTGTGTGAAACTTTCCCCATGATTACGAACATTATTATTATTATTACATTAACAAAAACCGAAGCAACAGGTTCGTCGAACAAAAGAAATGGCTGAGCCTGTAAAACCAAACATAAAAACCCGGGGAATGGCTCGCTCGCTCGCCCGTGTCGTTGTCGCCGCGATGAGCTCAGTAACGCTAATCCCCGGTACTTGGCTGATTGTTTTACAATTTGATTGAACAACTTTTTGATTGTTCCATTTCTGGGGCGGCATCGATGGCGGGCTTATGCTACAATAATTACATTCCCCGGTGGGTGGCTAATTGACTGTCAAATTGAGTTTGCAAAATGGGCGGGTTGTAGATGTTGCGCGGCTGCTAGTTTTGGGCCATGGAGGAAGCATGGAATTTTTCAATTACTATTTCCATTTGATGAACATTATCAATCATTCAAACGATTTCTGCCCGATGCCCGTCCGGTGACGCGTAGAAAGGAATTACGGGCGGGTTTATTGGATTCCCTCTCACCATCTGCTATTCCATTGAGCGCGTGTTATTGCCAACAGCATCCCTGCACATCCAGGTGCAACACATCAATCGATTTCCCAATAAGCTTATTATTATTTATCATCGATCTTAGCGTGCTACAACCGATATCCGCATTCCATTTCCTGGAATCGGTCTTCTTCTCGATGACAAGCATCCACGTGCCGCCACCGCCACCAACGTTCGTTGGTGGCAAAGGACGAAATCCTCGGATACCAGCGTTCAGTCACGATCCACAGAATGCAAGCAACAATTTTCTGATGAAGCGAGTTGGGGAAAAAAAAAGTAGTCAAGAACACAACAAAATAGAGTAGGTTAGTAAACTTGCAATCCATCTCTGCTCTCTTTCGTGACCCATTCCGGGCAACCCCGAGTTCCGGTATCGTCGTCCGCATTGCATTTCCTCCTGTGTGTCCTTGATAGGATTCAGTATCATAAGCAAGCGATCGTTCGGTGTGCAAGTTATAACCCTGGTCTTAACAGTGATTTAAGTTTGTTTTGTCCCATTGCAGTTATGCCGGGATGCTGTCGGGGAAGGAGCTGAGGAGAAGTCAGATAGCGACGTCCGGGCGAGGAGTAATGGAGATGACTATCGCTGTCCTCCTTGTTGCAGATCAATAGTGTAGTTATGATTTGCTTACCGTAAGCTTGTTTCTTTTTTTTTGGTTCCGTTTATTGAGTTATGAATAAGTCGTCTGTCAAGAATAAACTGTTTCAGTTACAGTAAATGGATGGGTTTTTCTCGAAGGAGATATTTGTGGAATTTGAATTTCTCAGATTCGATTGTTATATAATTTTATCATGCCAGATAGTTATGTAGGTGCTATGATCATTGGCGTAACTACTAGGGGTGCCTAGGGGGCCAGGCCTCCTTCAGAAATCTGTAGGTCCCCCCCCAGGATTTTTCCATAATATATTTCTAATTTGAAATGAAACACTATTCATAATCAAAGTTGTTTTTATACTTTGCTGCTTGCAGACATATTTTGAACGAGTAACTATTTCTGAAGGAGTAAATTGCGTATACCCTCTTTCCTACACTTTTCATGTACTCCACTGTAACGTTTAGGATGTAAAGTTTGTATATCGATAAAAACCATAGTTAACGACCATTAGATCCATGAGAATTCCGATATATCAACATCACATCCACATTGCTCGAGAGTTTGCGTCTTTTTAAAGCTAGTTTTTGTTTTGCGTGGTGTTTAATAAGGAATGATATGTTAGCTGATATATGCCAGCCCATAAATGGTTAAATGTAGTTTATAACTCAATAGTTTATTGATTTAGGATGATAAACAAACTTAATCGCCGCATATCATAACTAGTCATTATCTAGACCGTAGCCAGGATTTAAATAAGGGGGTCATGGCAACCAGAAGCCGCCATCTTGGATTTTTGTGTTGGTCAAGTTTTCCCGGTCTATAGACATTATCCAAATTCCAAACTATTGCATATCAGTATTTAGTCTTACACTATTTCGTGGAAAAGCATTCCCCGGAATTCATTTCCCAGAGACAAATTTCTAGAGGCCATTTTTCAAAGGCCATGTCCCAGAGGCCACTCCCCGGAATGAATAATTTTCCTAACCGGATCTCTGTAACCGTTTTTTTTTTTTAAATGATTAACTGAAATCATTTTCTAGAAGCCTTTCCCCAGAGATCATTTCCCGGGAACAATTTCCCAGAAGCCATTTTCCGGAATGACTGTTTTTCAGAGCGGATATCTGGTCTTCTTTTTTTCGGGAAATACGGGGTTTTAATTTAAAAAAAAACATGTTTTTTTATCTGTATCGATGATGGGTGTTCTTCCAAGCACGAAAATATTTTTTATGAATCTCAACTATTTTTTCCCGATTTTTAAACAAGAAAAATCTAATAATTTTTATTTTCACAAGGTGACATGTATTTTCAGTAACGGCGGCTCCCGGCACTTAATTTTCGTCCCATAAATGTCAACTTATGTATGCTAGAAATCAATGGTTACTCCGTTGGTTTAGGTAGTTTGTTTTTTGAGCGTGTTTCATGGTGAAGTAAGATAGTGTTGTCTTACAATCAATTTTTTTTCATAATATTTTGAAATTGTTTTTTATATAGCTACGCTTGTCAAAATTAAAACATAAATTAACTGCCGGTATCTTATTATATTTGCTATTGAACAATGTTATAATCCACATACCCCTATAGTACCCTATTGAATGTTTTCCGGGAACTATTTTTCTGATGCTACGCCATTTCCAGGATTCCTTTTCCCAGAGGTCATTTCCCGGATTGACCAATTTTCCAGAGTAGAAATATGTTCTTCCTGTTTTCGGGAAATAATTACTTTTCTGAAACCATTTCTTAGAGCCCATTCAAAAAGTTGAAACATAAGATTTGAAACACTTTTCTATGTACGTATTTTTATTTTATCATTCAAGAAGGTTTTACAATAACGAGTATTGTATCAAGCCGCAATTTAAATTCACGATTTTATTTTCTCTTGTACGAAAAATTAAGTATAGTATAGATTCCCTAGGTTAATAAAAAGTTTCGAATCTAACGAATGTAAATAAGCAAAATATGGAGATAGAAGTTTATTCATTAATGGTAACATTTTCAAAAATTTAGTTTTAGAAGTAAGGTTAACATATAATCAGGTAAATTTCTGTAACCATAATATTTGTTGGGGTTGACTTCAGTACCACTAATTGTCAAAAGAGACTTCATAATGGGCCTGTATGTCATCCCCAAAAGGTAATGGTAATAATTGAACTATTCACAACACGGTGAAATGCATATAGTAATTTAACAGTCATTACTGGAGACTTCAGCACTGTAAACATAGACAGTATTCTGAACATCGTTTCCAGGAAGTGTTTAAAGTAATTATATAAATAATAGTCTACTTAGCTATTTTTTATTAGAAATTGATTCAAAGTTATTGGGTGCAATATTGCAGGGATGGGTACTATAACATGGGAAATTCTACATCTTTTATGAAATACAAAGACAAAATATACAATACAAATGGTGCTCACGCGGTTGACATAGGCTAGTGTGACCATGTTATTCGTCCTAGTAATGGGGAATGTTGGGAATGGGTCCAGCCTTGAAACCAAACTGTCATGCAGCGCCACCCAAGAAAAAAAAAACTCAGCACATACTCTGCTTACAACGCTTCCAATGAAATTGAATGAACATCATTGTTTATTATTTTGAATGTAATTAAATTTCTTGAATTTGGTGATTTTGTTATCAAAGTTTTAATATTAAGTAATTTCCTCGACTATTATGTAAAATGTTATCCATTAATATAGGGGGAAATCTTACCGCACGTGAAGCTGACTTTTATTGAAAATATTGTTAACCTGTTGATATTATAATTTATCTATTCTTTTCTGCAAATATTTAAAAAAAAAATTAAATTATGTGATGCAGGACCCGTCAAAAAAATATGTTTAATTTTCTAAGAATTATAAGACCTTGTAAAAACAGTGTGTTCCCATTTACACTCACTTAGTGTAAAAACAGTGTGTTCCCATTTACACTCAAAAGTCTCTACTTTTTTAGAACGATTGTCAATATTTCTTTAAAGGATTTGATTTTCAATCAAAAGCTTCCCTTTTTGGCGTTATTGGTGTTGAATATTTTGGGTTATTGGTGGCGGAAATATTCTACAGCTTTTCATACAAAATTTTCATGTATGACATTTTCTATGTCAGCACTCAAAAGATGGATTGAGCTGAAATGTTGACAGTAGCTCAGACGTAATTTAAATTTTCAAATTTTTAAACACAGTTTTCAAAATTATATCTGATCTATTATCTTAGAAAATTTGAAAAACATTTAGTTTCCTTTGCAAACAGCCAACATTTCATAAGAATGAATATTTTTTTCCGAATAATTCATTCTTGTAGAACATTTCAATTTTAAATTATTTTAAAACTTAATTTTTGCCAAACCCTCTAACATGGCAAATCTGATGCCATTTTGAAGACTGTACTTGAAAATTTATAAATGTGACACAGCTCAAAACTGTAGATGCATTTGTTAATTTCACCTATAGTTGTTTACATTCTTTTTACATATCTTCAAAAATGTTCGAAAAATTTCCATAGAATTTGAATGCCCTGGAATACTATCAATGTCAATCCAATTCGTAAGTTTAACCTCAAATTACTCATGGATGTTTCTTTTAAACTGCCGTGAAGTTCTCAGTAGGTTTTTGATGAGATGATCCTCGGAATTCTCCTTTAAATTTTTTGAACTCTCTTTAAAAATTTAGCTCGATATAACTTATAAATTTTTAGGAGCTGTGAAGGCATCAGTATGAAGATATTTAAAACGCTTAATCCAAACGGCAGGGTAATAAAACATCAATAAAAATGGAAGAAATAGCAATAAAAATATGTGAAATTTCCATCAAATTATTAAACACTGTGCCAACAAAAAAATTACAATTTGCACTAGAAGAATTCAAAATAGCAATAAAAAATTGACAATTCACTTTCAATAATTTAAAAGTGACCGGTAAAACTTAAAAAAAAAGCAATGGAAATTAGTATAAACGCAATAAGTCAAAGTTTTCCGTCATAATAAGTTTAGCGTAAACATGTGACAAAAAAGTCTTCAAACACTTCAACTCTTTCCACTAAAATCGAAATAAAAAATCAAAACATTAGAAAAATAATGAAAAGATTTTTTTTTTTTGGTTTCAATTGGGAAGATATGAAAAATTTGAAGACTTTTTGTCACATGTTTACCACTAGAACTCATTATTATGACGGAAAACTATCAGCCTATGATTGCGTTTATACTAATTTCCATTGCTTTTTTTGACAGTTTTACCGGTCACTTTTGAATTATTGCAAGTGAATAATCAATTTTTTATTGCTATTTTTAATTTTTCTAGTGCGAATTGTTATTTTTTCGTTGGCACCGTGTTTAATAATGTAGTGGCAATTTTGTGAATTTTCAATGCTAAATGTTTATTAATTAGTGCCAGTATATATTTTAGTCTAATCCAAACCAATCCAAATTTTGAAATAAATTTTAAATGTTCATTTACTCAAGGTTGTTCTTTGTAGTTTTACGATTCTTTAGTTTAAACTTGACTCTATATAGATTCAGGTATATTCTCCGCCTCGGGTGAGTTGAGACGCCTCAAGAGAATCGATTAAAGTGACTACATTCTCCATTTGATCCAAATGGAATAATACGAGGTATATATTCACCACACTCGATTCTCTTAAGGCATCTCGACTCACCGAGGGGCAGAATAGACCTAATTATTCGATTGAACCTGTTCTAATTCTTCAATAAAAATAACATGTCCCAAACAATTACGCTTCTTTTATTGCTCTTTTCAATATTCCTATACACGAAAAAAAATCCATCGGGCAGGCCCCCTCCAGGCCCCCTCCAGACTAATCGTCTAGCTCCGCCAATGGCTATGATGCTTAACGATGCATTATTTGAGAAGTTTGTCTTCTTAATTTACTTTCGTTTGAGTTGCAGCGAACGTCGTTTACAGATTTACCTTATTTAATAAAATACACTTTGCTGTCATAGTGCTACGACCATATCGGGTACAATGAGTAAAAATATACTTGAGCTAGAACTTCAACAGCAGAAGATTTATAAATGACGCCAACCACTGTGCCAAACATATCCAAGTATGCTCAGGGCAACAACGCCCTTATTTGCACCATCGTACAAATAAGGTACCTGTGCATACAATACTTTGGTAAGCCAAGTTCATATCATAGTAGGCTCGAGTAAAAGAAACCAATTTCCTTAGTTTGACAGTTGCACCATGACGAATGGCAGCGTATTCGTGATCTGTACCAAGCATAAATGTCGCAAAAAGACATTTCAATCGCCGTGGGAGTGTCCCAGTGGACCGTGAAAATGGTCTTAGACCGAGATAAGAAGAAACCACTATTCCCAAAAGTGGCAATAGGTCGTCCGAGGTCAGCTCGGATTTCGTGGGTTATCACTGCTATCAAAAGGAAGATTCGTGCGAATCCAGTGCGTTCAATGATAAAAATGGCGAAGGAACACGGGATCGGACACTGCACGACAGGGAAGGTCGTAAAAAAAGATTGCGGAGAGAAGTCGAGGGTACAAAAAAAACTCACATGATTACCAACCGTATCCGAGAGCTACGAGTTGAGAGATGTAAGACAATCTGGAACTTCCTTAAGCGAAAAAATCAGGTAATCCAGTTCAACGACGAGAGCATGTTTACCGTCGATGCCGTATCCAATTCCAGAATCAAGGGCTATATCAGTTCTCTCCCGGTAGAAGACGTGGCTGAAGCGCTTTAAAACGTTTATCTGATCAAGTATCCTGCTAGTGTTATAGTATTGAAATTGGTGGCTTCCGATGGCAAACAAAATAAACTCGGTGTTCATTCCAGCAGGCGACAAAGTGAACATGGAGGTCTACATCGGAACTCGGAACTTTAAGTAAGTATGTTTTTCCGTAGAGCAGTCCGGCCCGAAGCTACATGTTGTATTCCTACAAGATGGGGTTTCGTGCCACACTCGAAATGCCCTCAGAAGTGATTGGAGGAACTTCTGCCGCTCTGAGCGAAGAATAGCGAAGCGAGTAAAAATTTGATCGACGCTTAGCCTAGTTTAAGACTCTCAGAAATATCCCCTTTTTGAAGAAATAAAAAAAATCGAAACCTAAATTTTAGACAATTTTTAAAATTTTACATTGCTTAATGGTGCAAACATTATCATGCATATGGTAGTCCTTTGGAAGCGAAAATAAATCTTTTTGTACGATTTTACATGGTTTACATTCAAATTCAATTCAAATTATACATTGAACCGTATTTGAATGTAAACCATATAGAAGTTAGTTCTCTTCAGTTGAATGAAAAAAACAGTGATTTTTATGATTTCTTCTCATTTTAAATAGAAAGTAGTGTTCGAATGTTAGGTTGTATCACTATTTAGCGTATAATTTCCTCATAACGTGTCTGTATGTTTTTAAAATAAAATAACTGGTGAATATCTTCAGGTAATTTTTATAATAACTTTGAGTATTCAGTAGAAATCAGGGGTAAAATTCATTCAAAATACATTTTCTCAGTAGCAAATAATATTGCATAGCTTTGGTTGGATTGGATGGACTGATGGATGGATGGACTGATGGATGGATGGTTGGTCGTTTGGCTGGATGGATTAACATCCATATCCTTCGCGCTATAGTCAGAGGTCCATCAAATATCATTCGCGGATGAGCTACTACTACTTTTTCCTCCGTCATGTTTGCTTTGCCTTCTTCCTTGCCATCACTACCATCACTATCTTCACTTGCAACAACCTTATCTCCTTTGTTTCCTTCTTCAGCATGTTCTGTTTATTTTCCGCCATTTTCTTCTCGACCATCTTCCTCTCTGTTACTCAGTTGTTTTTCTTCTTTTGCTTCCTCTTCACCATCTTCCATTCCACCATGATTTTTTTCGTTGTCTTTCTTTTTATTATCTTTCTCTCCATCATCTTCATTTCCGTCATCTTTTTCTCCATCATCTTCCACTCTGTAATCTTTTCCTCCGTCATTTTTCTCTCCACCATCTTCCTTTTCACCATTTTTCATCTACTATGCTCTTCCACGTCCTCTTCATCGCTATCCTTTTTTGTTCCGTTATATGTTATTTTTTAATTTTTTTTTTTTTAATATTTCTGTTTTTTCTGTCTTTGTCTTTGGAAGAATCCAACTTACTTCTGTGTTCGTTTTTCACAGTTTCCGACAAACTTTGCTACCATGTAAAGGCTGACTAAAAGTAAATTGGTACGCATTGGATGGTAACATTTCTCCAGTTCGAACGACATTCCGAACCTTCCTTTTGATGGAGCCCATCAGCGTCCGCACAGTGGAAACGGACAAGCATTTCTTCCATTTTGCCCGCATTTGCTGGATGTCCTTGATTGTCCCGCCGCTTTGTCGTGGTCGATGGTTTGAAATACCCCAGTATTTTTCGATTGGTTGAAATTCCGGGCAATTCGGGGGACTTTTTTGCTTGGGAACAAAATCTACCTTACAATACACGCTTTTCCAGACATTCTTCGATGTAAACTTGGGATGTCAACCGTCGAGGATGTGACGAATGATTCCATTTTCAGGCCACAACTGCAAATCCCTTGCCAAACCATGACCTTCTTCGCGAACTTGCCTGTATAAATGAACTTGAATCTTCCCTTCACATCTCCACGTAGCGATGTAAAACGTTTGACCGGGAAGCTGCTTAAAATCGAGTTTGACGTATGTTTCGTCATCGATCAAAGTGCAGCTATTGTGTTTTATCAAAACACGGTCGTACAACAGCCATGTACGCCTTTCTGCTTCCATGGAATACTGCTTCATTGGCCGGTTCGACTGTTTACTGGCTTTGTACGACTTGTATCCTTCCCTGGCAAGGATGTTCCGCACCGTTTGAAAGTTGACGTTGTTCTGGCCACATCTCGGATCGAAAGACTGGGGTTGAGTTTTATGCACCTCAACACCTTGCTGCGCAGCTGACGATCCTTGGTTCCAGTTTTTTCGTAGGGCCACTGATTCCTGTCCACGCTCAAATTTACCTTGTAGGTTTTGAGCACTCGACAAACTGTTATTTTCGGCGTCTTCTGCACTTTACCAGTTTAACTCTGAATTATCCAGGTGTTTGTGCAGAATATTTTTTCTTCTTTCGACTTCCCTTTGCCGATTTTTCTGATGCGATCGACTACTTTGATCAAACTTGCACAAGTTGTTGAAAATATACATGATTGTTGAGGATTTTTCGGGCTGTATCGAATCGCAAAACCTTCTTGATCGGTTTAGCGCCTGGTGTTGCGCAAATGGTTATGACACTCAGTGTGCCAAAATGTTCGGTAATTAGTTTTCAACGAAAAAAACGACCTCTCATTTACAACTATGTTATCGGCGATGAAACACTTGCACGGGTGGATTCTGTACGCGATCTCGGAGTCATTTTGGACAAGAAGCTTACATTCAAGGAACACTACGAGGAAATCATCAAGAAAGCAAGTCGTCAACCTATCAGTGAAAAAACTGTTCGATATGTTGAACATGAGCCAACCAATCTGCCATTTTCGCAAAGTGCGTAGGGTGCCATTTGCGTTGTGCCCATGTTGTGTCGTATGCTTTCGACAGATCAAGTGATGATATTAAGCACTGTTTATATGCACCAAGTCTGTATCGACACCTTTTCCAGATATGAAGGCGTGTTTTCTTTTATCCAGTCATCCGTTGGACGCCAGTTTAGCCGTTAATCTGCGGTTTTAGATACGCTCGAACACCTTCGCGATACAATTGGTCCGTGTGGTAGGTCGGAAAGCTACTAGTACTGAGTAGGAGAATTTGACTCGGCACAATTGTTTCGGTTCTTCAGCTGAGAGGAAACACACATCTAATCCAGACTCAGTCTAGCAGCTCCACTAACGCGATCTAGAAGAATAACGGTAGACGTCGAAGCATCAGATACCCTATCGAGTATGGCAGGGTGAAATAAATATCATTGACGTTCCGCTGTTTCCTTCGCAGTTTGCAACAGTGGGAATAAGCTAGAGGTGGCCAATCTCTCACAGTAGTTTTGAGT
>JASCZW010017096.1:0-17589 GCA_034211315.2 Aedes japonicus | reverse complement strand
ATCGCTCACTACCGTCTTCAGAACAGATCGGTGCCACCAGAACAGCTGTAAATCACGTGGTGGAGGAGTTTTGATTGCCGCCTGGAGGAGACTAACGAGCTACCTTGATACCGTGTCTATTTCAACTCGACTCGATCTGCTGTGGGTTACAGTTGAAATCCCACATAACGCATTCACTGTCGGAGTAGTTTACCTGCCTCCTGACCTTAAAAAAATGACTGCTCGATCATCTGTGAGCTTGTGGAAGCTATAGGTTTGGTCTTGTCTCGACCGAGCCCACAGCTTGCCATGCCCTCCTGGATGGATTCGACTTGTTTGGGCTTTTTCAAGTCAATACTCATTTGAACAGGAATGATCGCTTGCTGGATCTTGTCCTAGAGAACTATTATGCGCTATCCGGTTGTACCGTTTCTTTGCCAATCGAAGCCCTGATTGATCTTGATGCCGATCATGCTGCCCTCGTTGTTTTAGTTGACTTACCTACACCGATTGTATATGTATCGGCATCTGCGCAGCTATCTTTGGACTTTCGCTGGGCTGATTACGCTTTATTAGGCCACGTGCTTTCCGACATGGACTGGACTTTCATTGAATCGACCACTGACGTCAATGTTGCAGTGCGACAGTTCAGCGCTGCCGTCGAGGATTCAATTTTCCGTGCTGTTCCAGTACGACGACCTCCGCGAAACCCTCCTTAGTCCAAGCCCGCCTACGCTCTTTCAAGCGAATTCGATCCACTGCTCTCCGGCAATACCAAACGGAAGCATCCGGATTACCTAGTTCATTGTTTCTAGCCAACAATACGGTCAGCAACGAACGCGAGAAGTGTTTTCACAACTTCTCCGCTTGCTGCAAGCCGAAGCGTGCCAATTAAAACTATCGTACGCCACCGGTCCTGACGGCATTCCATCATCCGGTCTGAAGCATTGTGCAGATATTCCTAGTTTTCTGCTAGCAATGCTGTTCAATCTTTCGGCTGAGCAAAGTCCCCACACGATGGACATTCTCTTACTTGTTTCCAATTCACAAGAAAGTAGACAAACGGGATGTTGCCAATTACCGTGGAATTACCTCCTTGTGCGCACGCTCCAAGTTATTCGAGTTAATTGTGAACGATTCCCTGTTTGCATGTTCTTAACAGTATATCGATACAGAGCAACACGGCTTTTACCGAAACGATCTGTATCCACGAACTTGGTACAATTTACCTCTACGTGCCTGCGAAGCATTGGTTCAGGATGACAAGTTGATGCTGCATCCATGGACTTGATGTGGTAGAGGGTGGAGTGACCGTTGAAAACGTTGTAGCGGATAGTGCGGGTGTAGAATATTAGTGTGGCGTACGGATGCTAGAAGGGATGGGTCAATGAATCATTGGTCATTTCGGCGAGCTTTGGAGAGAGGTTTCCAGATTTTGTACCTTTCCTGCCGCATCATTCGATGTGCTGGTTTTAGGTTCCTTCCTTCAGTCAATCTTTTTCTCTTGACTGTCTTTCTCGAGGCTGTTTCTGCATCGGTTCCTGTTGGACACAACACAGCGATTCAATGTGATTCACATTCAGTTTTGCTCTTGCTCGATTTGCTTCTGTTCGAGAGAAATCAGTTGTTCTTCCTGTAATCGTTGCTGCTCTAATGACCTACGTGTCGATGCTCTGGAGGACTGACTGTTGACGATGATTGGTAGACATTCGCCCAGTGTCGACTTGCGATCGATCCTGTGACACCCACACAGCTATACTGAAACCAGCCCTCACACTCCTCATATTCGATCATCTCGTCATCCAAATCTGGACGGAGACATTCTCTACAAGAATTTATGTTGTTCAATTTAGCGGTGTTTTTGTGGTTAGCCATAGTGCCTTAAATTCATGATTGCGTTGGACGAACAAAACTCTGCACTATATTTCAAATAAAGGAAGTTAAATTTCGGACAATTTTCTTTCAGTGTAGATTTTGAATTATTTCACGAATTGCTGAAACGTTTAACTTATATGACAGCTGAACTCTCCACTTATCAAGGTACAACATGTTTACAGTGGAAGGTTTGGTTAGGTATGGTCCAGGTGGTGGAGTCGTCTCGCTGGCGTCGGTGATTGTCACCATGTGAGGAAATAGGCCGACGGAAAATAAATAAATAAAAAAAGTGGAAGTCCGCAAACGCCTTTAGTACGAACGGCAGCAAAATCGGAAATTATCGGTACGCGATCTTGCCAAGAAACTAAAACTATCGAAAAGTACCGTGTTTTGTGTTTGGAAATCATTTGACCAACGCTTGACTGTGGATTGTAAGGTTGGAAAATGGAACAAATCGAAAAGTATGCTCCTGACAAATGGGCAAGAAGGTGGAAGTCATTATTGAGAAAAATCCCAATACTTCTGAGAGTAATGTGGCTCGGACTGTTGGGAAATCAAAATTTCTATTTCTCGGGTTTCATTGGTCTCAACTTTTTTGAATCTGAATCAAACGTAATAAAGCATGTACTGAAAGATGAGATCTTTCAAAACATTTGAGAACTGTCAACTAGGAGCGCTGCAAAAAAATAGCAGTACGACCAGATTTTAAGTGAATCGAGCTTCACATCGAATAATGGTGATCACAGTTAAAAATGGATCGATGGATTTTGGAAATGACACCAACAGCTTCTGAGTACATGTACACTGTGTCCAACATCTATTCACCGACAAACCGGCATGAAACTCAATCTTCACCTTTGATCAAGATTCTATAATGATCGATTCAAATGTGCAGCAATCCCATCTGTCAAAACCTATAGCATAATTTTATCTAGATAAAAATAATTTGTCCAGAATTGCTCAGACCTTAACCTTCTTATCAAGTTCCCAAGCGCCTCAAAAACGTTTTCGGCGAACACGAAGATAGATGTCAGTAAGATGATTTGAACCGAAATATTAAGACCTTTTCGATTATCATTCGTGTCGGTTGGTCGGTGAAATACTCATACATTTTTTCATTTCGTCGTAGTGGTGAAGCTATAGTTCACAAATCTCTATGTAGTGGTGTAATCTTGCACATTGTTTACACAAACTTTTGAAAGTTCTGTTTGATTAGTTTCATCTCAGTATCCATCTTAACAAAATACCTAAGAATTGCAAGCAAAATGTCTCTCGAATACTTAAACTTGTTATTTTGGATACCTGCGAATACCTTAGAGGTACTATTTTGGTATTGTCTTACCTCAATTCGATATTCACATGGGGAACAATTTTATAGTATTATCCTCAGGTATTTTACCTCTTAATCTGAGCTCCTAAATATCAAGGCCAGTTATCCAGTTATTCGCTCCTGCTCGGGTAACGGTACAATAGCTGGTTCGATCAGTTTACTTGTCACGAGATTGAGAAGGAGTGGTAGATGATGAGGCATCTGTTTTACTAGTGCTGATGGAGCAAGCATGATGCTTGGTGGAGTGTCGGCATTCACGGTGAAAAGATTAAGATTTCGTCCATTGTCATTAATAATGTCGTTAATCTGTCGCAAGGATGCAACGGAATAATGATCAAGCATCGAAACTGACCTCGCATGGTTGCGCGATTGAGAAGGGTCAGGATATAGGAATCTGTCGGGTCTACGTCGCCATTTGACACCGGGCAGGTTGAAATCCCCAATTATTACGATTTCGTCTCCAAAGAAGCCATTTGCAGCAATTTGTTCAACTGACTGGAGGTGCACATTTATGAAATCATCGTCGCTAACTCTGTCAGGAAGGAGGAACGAGATCCAAACTTGCTCCGCACAGAAACAAAAGCGTTCACGAAAATGAAAACGGACCGTGAACTAGTTCACGTTTTCAGGATTTTTACCTAAAAACGTGATTTAGTTCATGATTACGTGATTCAGGTCACGGTGTATTTTTGCTTGTTCTCGAATTCATGACCGCAGTTCACGGATCCGGGCACGGATTTTTTTCCGTGCGTCGACTGCCAAGATTCATCTTTAACGATGTGCGATTTCAGAGCGTAATGTACAGCGAAACGCCTCCACTAGAAACCTTTCGATTATTTAGTGCACTTCGGTCGCACCGAAATATCTTGTAGGACGAACCAAAAGCAGCTATGGAGGGAGTGTTAGAATTAAGCCATGTCTCAGTACGAGTCGTAAAAACAGTCCGATCTAGCCATAGAGTATTGGACTAGACTAGAGATCATACCGCTGACATTCTGGTAGTAAACTTGCAGTCCACGCACACTGAGATTGCTACCAACCATACGGTGGAAGATCCTGGAGGAGTTAGCGGTATTGGACGAGGTTCGTGAGAGGCCGTGACAGCTGCTGATCGCTAGCGGTGGTGTTTCGCTAACGTCGGTCACTGTGAGTTTGGCAGCAGATTCGAGTCGCCAATTTGCAGAGATAATGAGACGTTGGGATGATTTTTGTGAGTGTTTATTTCTGATCAACTTGATCAACGCATGAAATGTTTGAGATAGCTGCGTACTTGCCTGCAATCAGAGTTCGTTCCAACTCAATCGCAGCACCGGGACGTCTGCTGATCGCAGGCGCCGGAGGCTCGACTGTGATGAGAAGATGGACTGGCAGGAAGGGGCAGAAAACCAGGATCTTCCAACTTTAAACTTGATCAGAAAGTGGTAGCACAAATTCATAAACACCGTTGTTAGCGATGCAGACAGGTCGTTTCAAGTGGAGCAGATTGGTCGAAAATTGCTGGCATAGCAAGCAATACCCTAGTAAAAACTGTATTCGATGAAATTTGGACACACGCAATTGTTCGTAACTTTTTAGGTGTGGGTAAAAATTATTGAAATTTTAACTGAATGTATTTCATTGTATTGTGTTAATTGTGTAATCAGTTTCGTGAAAATCGGTCGAGTGATTTCAGTGATGGCTTCGAATAAAGAAATAGTGCGCCAACAAATTTTGGGCACGCACTTCAAAAACCCAAACGCTTCTCATCGATGGATCGGAAAACTGCTCGGAATCGCACATTCAACCGTATCTCATGTTATCAAAACGTTTAAGGACCGTAAGACAACCAAACGGAAAAAATGGTAGTTGCAAAAAACGTGGCACATCAAATCCGGAGAAGGCCAGGATGGTATTTATTGAACCAATTTAAGCGTTATCCCAACATTTCGATCAGGGATGTTGCGAAAAAGGCGAAAGTTTTAGTTTGTTTTGTTCAGAAAACAATGAAACTCTCTGGATTACATGTGTACAAGGTCCAGAAGGCACCGAACCGGAGCGATAAACAGAACTCGGTGGCCAAAACTCGTGCAAAAAAACTGTTCAGGGAGTGGCTCACAAAACCGTTCTGCATTGTGATGGACGATGAGACCTACATTAAAGCCGACACCAAACATATGCCAGGACAGAAACACTACGTCGCCACCTCTAAGTTGGGCGTTCCGGAGAGTGTACGGAAGAAGAAACTGTCGAAATTCGCCAAAAAAAATCCTTGTCTGTCAAGCGATCTGCGGATGTGGCAAAATGAGTCAGCCCTTCATCACCTCTGGGACCGTCAACGGACAAATCTACAAGGACGAATGCCTCCAAAAACGACTTCTGCCCTTCTTGAGATCTCACGATGGCCCGACACTGTTTTGGCCGGATTTGGCATCTTGCCACTATGCCCGGCCCGTCTTAGACTGGTACAAAGATAATAATGTAGTTTTTGTACCAAAAGACGTCAACCCTCCAAACACTTCGGAGCTTCGCCCAATTGAAAAATTTTGGGCAATCATGAAGGCAAAGCTCGTGAAAACTTTAAAACTGATAATGATGAAATGAACTTGAACTAAAGAAAGTGTGGTTAAAAGTAAGTAAGCAAGTCGGTCCTATCATTGCCCAAAATTTGATGAAAGGGGTCAAGGCAAAGGTGCGGGCATTTGGGTTGGGAGAAGAGGTTCAATAAACCAATGATGTCAAAACATAACCATTTAGTAGTACTTTATTTCCAGAAAGTTTGAAAAGAATCGGGCTCAAGGAAAATTTTTGGTGACCTATTTTGTGTGTCCAAATTTCATCGAATACAGTCTTTAGCACACTTGTTGCCATTCAGTTGAGATTACATTAATATGACTAACTAAGTCATAATCAAGTTACTACAACTAATAATGATCGTAGTGTGCTGCTTGGGATATATTCCTGCGGTATGAAGTCTTCCATGTTTTACACTACCGGAACAATCATTGGGAAATCTATCGATCTGAGTGTCTGCAGAAGAGACAGCTGCATTTATATCAGAAGCAAAGTACCCCTGCACTGTTTTGGCCGGATTTAGCGAACAACTCTCAATGAGCTCTTGGGAAAGGGTATAGATTTCGTTGAGAAAGACATCAATCTGCCAAATTGCCCTCAGCTTCGGCCCAACGAACGCTATTGGGCGATTGTGAAGAGGGCCGTCAAAAAGACAAAAAGTTGAATATGCAGGAGTTCAAAAAAAAAAAAAAAAAACAATGGGCTAAGGCTTCGAAAAAATGTGAAGAAACACTTGTCCGGAACTTTATGGATAGTGTTCGATGAGAAATTCGCAAATTCGTGAAGTAATAATAGTAATCAGGTCTTCACAATGTTCAAGTTCAATCCCGTACAATAAAGAATCATCCATTTGTTTGAATAAAACATCATTTCTTTTCAAATGATTTGAAAAAAAAACAGGCAATTCAAGGAATTCCAAATCTACTTCGTCCTATTTTAATTCTCCATATTTTTATTGAAAATTACCAACATGTCAGTTGCAAAAGAAGATTTTTCACTGATGGGTCACGTATTGATGGATCCACTGGTTTCGGTGTCTACAATGCATACTCATCTGCCTTCTGGAAACTTCAGCAACCTTGTTCCGTATATGTTGCTGAGCTGGCAGCAATCAATTTTGCATTGGAGATAGTTTCCGACATTCCCATAGACCATTATTCCATCTTCTCAGATAGTCTCAGTTCTACTGAGGCCCTGCAGTCGATGAAAACAGTGCGGCACTCATCTTACTTTCTTTCAAAAATAAGGGAGCAAATGTGTGCGTTGGTCGAAAAATAATTTAGGATTACTTTTGTATGGGTCCCATCATATTGCTCAATTCCAGACTCTCTAGCAAAGATGGGCGCAAGAAGGCGAGGTTTATGAAAGAAGAATTTCATGATGAATTTTTCCCATTAGTACGTCGGAGTTCTCTTCAAAGTTGGCAAAACGCTTGGACAAGTAATTCTCTTGGGCGGTGGCTACATTACATTATTCCTAATGTTTCGTCGAGATCGTGGTTCAAATGTCTGGATGTAAGTTGCGGTTTCATTCGTGTGTGTTCAACCACTACTCGCTAGACGCACATCTCTACAGAATTAAACTCGTCGATAGCAATTTATGTAGGTGCGGAACCGGTTATGATGACATCGCTCACGCAGTTTGGCATTGCCCGGATAATGATGCCTCCAGAGCACGACTATTGGATATCCTAGTGGCCCGAGATAGACAACCCTTCCGCGAGGTAAGAGATGTTTTGCCATTGTGTCCCAGTTACACTATCTTTTTGTTTCCGTGCTACTGTACCTGCCCAGCAAGCTGTGGTCTCCCATCTGCGTCTTAGTTCCTGAAAGGGGCTACAGGGATCGAGGATTTGGTAGATTTCCCAACCAAAAGTAACAATTAATGGCTTAAATAAGTTACTTGCCTAGCCCTTTCCAAATGATAATGTGACCCATTAACCTCGAGCTAGCCACGAGTAATTGGCATCCCACTTTTAATAATATTGATTTTTTTTGTTAACAAAAATATTGAACAACGGCTTCGTAAAGTGTTACACACGCCTGAGCCTAACTAATAAACGAACTGACTAAAATAAATTGGTACAACTGTGTTGAAAATTTAAATCTGTTCAACGAAATTAATCAATTTTAAAATCGAAATTGGTAAATCGTTTGATCTCTCTGGTAATATTAAAAAAATCTTAAACAATTTACACTTTTCGAGCATCCCGAATCGCAATGACACCAAGGAACAAGACAGTGACCATCGTGATGATGATTCATCGCTTCATTGGATTTGTCTTCGCCTGTCTTCCTGGCCTGCCTGCGTGGATGCGTTGGTTGGTCGACATCCTATAGAGAGGGGCGGCCGTGGTTAGGATTTTGTTTCTGTTCTTCACCATGCAGAAAGTTTTATCTTATGATCACCATCAGGTTTGGCAACAGGTTAGCTGAATGCCGTCTGCACCATCGTCGTTTGACGTAGAAGGTGGCGGTGGTCGGTCGTTTCGGGAGGAAGTTCCGAACAGCATCCAATTTAATACTAGAGAGAGCACAAACAAGCTCATCTTCCGGGGAGGTATGTACGTAGCACATCGCACCTAGAGTTGTCTCCTGGAGATTAAACTAGTCCATCGTAGAAGCGAACGGCGGATGCTCGAGTGTCCTTGTGATGTTTTTTTTCATCCCGTTCGGCGCCGTATTTTCATTGCGCTTCTTCGGTAGCACACACTTTTTCAATCAATGGTTGGTGAAGTTTTCCGAACTTACCTTCATTTTCCGTTACATTTTGTCCCTTTCGAGGACGAAGGGTTTTTCGCTGGAGGGGTTCTGTTTCCGGTAGAACTTGGATGATTTCCTGAAAAAAGAGAAGACAATAAAACTTGAATTTGTTGTTCATGATTAAGACAACTTAAATAAAGAAAGGATAAATGTTTATAATAAACAACATTTCTTCGTTCTTAGAAGCAAATTCTACGAATAAAATTGATTCATTCTAATATTTTCAAAAAGCTCTTCATCAAAAAAAAAAATCAGTGGGGTTGTGTACAAGACACGACCGGTTGACGTAGACTACGTTAAACCAAGTGATGCATTATAATGTCAGCGAAATTCTGTGTGGCTATTATAAGCATTAAAAGGGTTTCAATTATTCATGCCGGTCGCTTACCCTTACCGATAGAAGGAGTTTGAGTCACAATATGACGGGTGCGGCTCTAATAGGACATTAGACCAGCGTTTTGAAGCCAGCATGTAAGAAAATTCAATTTTATGCTCTTGAGATATTATTTGGTGGCCCTATAAAGGGCCGTTTGGTTTTATGAAGTCAGTGCGTGGGAAAATTCTCTTGTACACTCTTTATAACTCTTTTGGTTGAAAAGGGCCTTTTGGTTTAAATGATGACACGGCCACGGTTGCACGTTTTACGATGGACTATCTTTAAGGCCTAGAAGATAGTTGAGGATCTGCTAGGGAATATAAAATTATTAAATTAATGATAGTTTTGCTCATTCTTATAATCAAATCGCTTGACATTACTAAATGTTCATTCGTCGAAAATCAAAATCGCTGGACGGTCGTTCAAGAAAAATGCATAATATTGCTGACATTGCAAACGGAGGTCACGAACGAAGGTTAAAGCGGCAGAATCTTCATCACGACTAGTTGTTTGATCTCAGTTCAAAGACAAGTCGAGATAAAGGTACTTCTTCATGAAATCAATGAAGGGAAGTTTCTCTGACTTTGGAACAATAATGTTAAAATTGCCAGTCCCAATAACTGGCATACCTTTTCTGATGTATTTCACCAGGTTGCGTGTAATAAAATATTTAATCTGTTTGATTGTGACAAACTAAGAAATCTATTTCTAATCATACCTGGTGAAATGAAAATCTAAAAGAGCAACGTGGCTGTGCTCGGAGCGATGGAATAAATAAACTTTACGGAAATTCGTTCGAACAAGAATCCTTAATGATATCCATATCCATCGAATTAACTTGACTGAAATTATTATTCATGTTTCTATGTGAATATCAGGTAAATTAGTGAATCCATTATGGCTTAAACGTTAAGGAAATCGAAATATATATTAATATATTAGATCTCGCAGAAGAAAGAGTATGGGAGAAAAGGTTGATTAATATATGATAAATTCTTATAAAAATAAAATAAACACCTGAGAAAATAATCACACATTAAAACATGTTCAGCGCATTAGTTGTATCGATATCATTTGTAGGTTCGTATGATGTAAGAGCACGCGGCGGATGTCATCACCAGAACACAATTAATACTATGTTGAAATTTATTAAGACAGGGAGCGATAACATAGAAAGATATTCAATTGCTATGATGACATGTACTTTGTCAAATTGATTTAAATTTAATAAATATCAATTTCCTACCTCGAGTTGATGGACCTTCTCCAGTGTCCCAACTAGTTGTTGGCAACGCATTACCTCTTGCTGCTTTCAATTTCGCCCGATAACTACGAGCTCGCTCGGCGTCGGTGCACGGTCGTTTCGATGGATTTCCCGTATGTTCGCTCTTTATGCGCTTCCTGAATCTGCGCAAGCGTTCTGGATCAAATCGGTTAGGCATTCTCACTTTCACTTTGTTTCTCAAAAAGTTTTTCTTCCTAGCGGTAGGACTCTATCCAACGCAAATCGTTAACACAACAGAACAACTGTTTATAACACACTACTAATTGGAATTTACAGAGAATGTTGATTTGGAATATCACGTTCGACATCGAAAATGGTGTCCGCGATAGGGAATTTGTGTGGTTTAAGTTATGCGACGAAGGGAAAACAAGTTTTGCCAATACCACTGGCTGTCAATCGACAATTTAAAACGAAAATCCCAATCAAACAAACTCTCAAGCTGAGAATTTTAAATTGAAAGTAGCCAAAATGGATTTGTATCTAGTACGATTTTTCGGTGAAAATAAATCAAAGCACCGGCAGGCTTTGATTTATTTTCACTGATTTTATGGATCCGCTGCATAGCACACTGTTGCCTAGTAACGACTTGGCAAAATCCAATATGACTTCCAATCGACCGAAATGTAAGATAAACTCTTATTCACATAATTCTCTTAAATTAGAAATTGAATTGATTTATTGATTCATCGCGGGTTGCGCCAACCAGCTGGGAAATTTTTTTCACCGACGGAGAATTGTCCTGCTCGCCTTCCATGGAGGATCTCCCGCAAACAGTAGCGTTTTTGCAGTCGTGACGAACAAATCGGGACTAGATTAAATGGCGCACAAACCGAACGAAATATTAATTTAATTCTCATATACACAACTCTCTGAACTGGATTGGTTGTCCTCAGAAGGACAGATTATTTATTAGTGAGTTGACCCAACCAGCTGGGTAAAATTTTCCCGACGGCTCGCCCTCCATGGAGGCGTTTTTGCAGTTGCGGCGAACGAATCGGCACCATGATATTAGGCGCACAAACCAAACGAAATAAAAGTTTAATTCCTGTATAAAAAACTCTTTCAATTAAATTGGTTGTCCTCAAAAGGACAGATTATCAATTTACGGATTGCGCCAACCAGCTTGCCAACCCTCCATCGACCACCGAACTAAATTTAAGATTAGTTCTTTAATAAACAACTCTTTTATTTTAATTCATAGTCCTCAAAAGGACAGATTATTTCCACCTCCTGCTGCTCGCCCCCAAGGACGCTTTCCTCCAAACAGCAGCGTTTTCGAAACAATCGCCGCGATGAGGTAAATGGCGGCTTGCACAAACCGACGCGATTGTGCGCCCCCATAATCCGCCATTTTACCTCATCGCGATAATCGCTGTTTGGAGAGCTTTGGTTCTTACCACCACTAGCTGCTACGCGACCAGCTCCGCTGCCGGACGAATGAAGCAGCTGCGACCAGCTGCCTGCAACCAGCTACCTAAGACCAACTACCAGCAACCACCTCCGCACAGCATCAATGCTGCCAAACGACTGAGGCAAAATTTTCCTTAGTGTTCGTTTTACACCGTTCTCAGCTGCGTGCGAGACGTACATGGAGAGACGAATGACATGATTGGTTAAAGTCTCTCTCTAATACAAAGAAGAAGAAGAAGATGCAAGACGTTCCTTGCTTCGATTTGAAATCTGTGATAGGAAATTTGGTAAATTTACTCTGCAAAATGACTGTATAAGACATCACCTTATATTTGCGTTATTTTCAATAGTTTACTATTGTTTGAGAATAATGTTTGACAATTGAACTGGAGCGCGGTAAAATTTCCGACCGATTGAAGAAGAAATCATGTAAATCTATCGTGGATTATGTGAGTTATTCGCGTACAAAACGTACGGTTTTTCGTGACGGTCGCAAAATTTTAGATTTTCATTTGACACCCTACCCTTGCCGTAAGACGTAGTCTACGTCAAAAAAATCTCACGACGATAGCTGACTATAAATAAAAATGGCTAAGATCACTTTCAATGGATTATTATTATTATTACACCATCTACCCACGTCGCACTCATTGCTATTATGAGACGTCGCATTTTTATTCAATATTTCTCCCTCATTTTCACTGTATTGCCAATTCCTGCTCCTGCTATTTTCGCATCCTCACAGGGAGCAGTGCGCTCTTCCAGAGCAGCATCACAAGCTGTGGGGTTTCCATTTCATCGCACCCTTCCATCTGTCATTTCAAAAGATGTCGTGTGTTTTATTGTACATTTGTGTGTGAGTGTGTGTGTGTGTGTGAGGTTGTGCGCTCGATGCAGTGATAAATTTATAAAATGGATTCATTCGGAATCGAGTTTGACGCCGATGACACTTGAATTCATTGCTGCATTCAACAGCTGAAAGTGACATCTATAACGGTGCCTATGTGCATCATCATCATCATCATCATCACGCCCGCCGCCGGCGGTGTGGTGTCACAAGCCGGGTGTTTGTCCTTTTGTGTGCCGTTTGTCGGTTGAATTTGGCTGAGAGGGAGAAGATTTAAATACCAGATCAGGTGTCGGTGGCTGCAACAGTATCGAGTTTAATTAACCTATTGAAGAAGAAGATGGGCAGAATCCTCTGCAAATAGAGACAGGTAATACGGATTGAGGGTCTTAAAAGATTCGCAAATCCAAATGATATACACTGCTAGCCACAATCAAGTGTGCGGCTACGTAATCGATTTGCATGAACAGCGCACACTATTGTATTTATAGCATTACCGTACCTTCCTATTCATCACAACATCATATATCATGAATATTTCTCTACATGTGATTTTTATTTTATTTTTCTTTCTTTATTTTCATCGATTGAGTTGTTAAAAGGATAACATTTGATTTTGCAGTTGGACCCTAACGTTTGCATTAAAAAAATGGACAAAATTGCCTGACTTTTCATGGGTTTACCTACACCCGAACTGAAGAAACTACCCGCGCAGTCAATCATGCTACACGCTCATTCGGATTTACCCAAAATTAAGTAACTTGTAACCCATTTTCATAAAATATACTGAAATGTCAAACCATGGGTAAGGCGATTTATGAAAGTAAATCTTACTCGGTTCTTCATAAATATGGTTCAATCCTTAATTACGCTGTTAGACTATAATGAATACCTGGCAGCGTCAGTCGCCATTTTTCTAAAGTGAGTGGTAAGATTTTTAAAAACAAATTGAAAAAGGACCTCTCAGTAATGTAGCAGATTGCAACCGGCAGAGGATTCTGAAACGTACGGACAATTGAAAGGTATATAATTTTTGTTCTATTTTATAATAACCATCCACAAAATTCGATTTGTTCCAGCAGCGAAAAACAAACCATCCACTTCCAGCAGGGCTTTTTCGACCTAATCGTACTAAATGCCAAGAAATGCGTGACCAGCACTGTGTTCTGAACACTATGATGAGTGTCGACGAGGATCAAATGTTGACGAGAGCTGCCCTTCGTTGATTTCGCTGATTGGTGCCGTTCAGGGATTGGGCTACTATTCGGTCAACTTGCTCGCTGTATTGTTTTTTAGGCGGAATTTTGGTGATTTTCGCAGTGAATAAAATCTTAAAACTAGGCTTTGAAAGTTCAACGTCCATCCAGGCTATCGTTGGAGCCAGTTGTCAAAAGGAGTTTGGCACAGTTTTCGGACCTCGTGTTGTTTTGCTCGTTACAATCGAACTGCGACAAAAATTGAAACACACAGCGCATTTTCTGTTCTCTTAATGACCAGATGACGCAGACACTTCTCCACTTCTTGAGCTACGTATTATCCCTTATCAACAAAGCAAACCGTATCTTTCAATCAAAGGCTCCGAAATTCCCGAACATGTGCAATCAGCTGAAGTATCGCTAATGGTTCTCCTTGCAAATATTTATGAGGATTATTACATACAACAGCGGAAACATTCCGGAGGAATACGCCGGACGGATTTCGAAGATGGGTTTTGTGAGCTGAGGGTGGCAAGGACGTCGAGGTGGAAGAATCGGATGACTTACATGATTGTTGGAGAATACTTCTGTGTTTCTAACAAGCAGATGGGAAACTGGCTTTTCTTTCGCTTAGAAAGTTCATTGCAAACTTTCTATTATTTCTTGTACTATCTCTGCAAAAAGAAGATAAGTTTTGCTGCAGTGGATAGTAGGGATAATTGCTACTTAGCTCTATCAAAAAGACTATTTTGTATTAGATAAACAAAATGAATGGGTTTCGATGTGATATATCTGTTTTTGTTATGCATTCAACTCAATATCAATTATAAATAAAATGTTTCCATTTTACTTTTACAACACAGAGTATTAAGCAAAGATTTCCTAAGATTTTCTGCAGTAAAACACAGGTAAAAAAATTTTTTTTGGCAATAATTAAAGATGGGATTGAAAAATAATATGGCAACCCTGTCTAGAGTCATTAGCATTAGCTTCATAACCTATGAAAGGTGACGATGTGCATTCAAACACATTCAGTGAATCTTTTGTAAGGTCACCAGTCATTATCAGATTATCTTGGGATGTTGAAGTTCTTAAAAACTGACTTGAGTTCAAAACATAATATAAATAGTAGTTGGGCTCTTTGGCTATAAAAACTACGATGGCTATTCAAACATATTCAATATTCAGAAACGTCCGCAGACATCATAGGATAATCATGCTAGTTTTCGGGTCATGTAAAACTTAAGATCTGCAATTGTTACAGTAGCTTTATAGGCTATGCAAAGTTAAGTTAGCTTGCTTGCCATTAATATCCCAAGATTATCTTATAATGACTGTTGGTCTTCCAGGGCATTCATTGAATATGTTTTAATATATATCGTAACAATGTAAACTGATAAAGCTACTGTTACAACAGTAGATCTTCAGTTCTGAACTCGAGGACAGTTCGGATGACCTAGCACATCTCAAAAAAATAAATCCCAGTTTTTTTAATCACTTTTATGTTATTCAGCACCAATTTAATCAGAACACACCAAATTGCTTGCACAATAAAGCTTGGCAAAGTTTAGGCCTGAAAGGGTTAATTTAAAGAATATTGCATTGTACAATCTGTATAGCTTACATTAGGTTGCGTAGTCCTACGTCATCATTTCGAGCAACCCAATGGGGCTGTCCCTTGCAGTTTTTAACTTATATTTAGTAAATTTTCCACTGACTGCCAGATTTTGGATTAGTTGAACGAAACGACTAGCAGCAAACCCATTCAAAGGCTGCTTCATTATGTTACAGACAAATCAAATCACAACTCCACAGCAATCTATCTACGGGTCTGACTCAAAAATCTCGCTAACCTTGTTGAATTCTCAAAAAGCACGTTTCAGTGCTTCAAACACTTTCAATTCCCAAATCGAATCAAACAAACTTCTCGTGCAAATAAAACTCGTCTTGTCGCTTGAAAATCTCCACAGTGAGTGACACATTAGCAACGTTAATGCCGCGCCAGTGTCAAAGAATTGGTAACCATCAAACATGACACATTTTACGACCACTTAGACGATTAATAACGTGCGACAAATTAACACATCGCGCTTTGCATCAGGTCCGTTGCTCAAACCCGCCTCCCTCGAAGCGCTACTAAGTTATGCTAATCTTGATCGGAGGTATTATAAAAACCATTGCCTCCGGTGCCGAAACCGCCGTCGTAACTTTAAGGTTGACTCTATTCCGCAATTCAGAAATGCTGGATTTAATTTATAAATAATAAAACAAAATCCCTAACAAGCGCCGTCCAGACGGTCCGTAATGAGTTTCAAATGCTGCGCTGATTCTTTGATTTTCTCGTTTCCAGCTGAACCGGAACTGCACATGTTGCCGTTTTTTTTCCACCCTCTGCTGTAAGTCCCTTTGAGGGTTGAAAAAATATATATATATATATACAAAAATGGTAAAACAAATGCGGAACCAACGGCAAACAACTTCAGTTCAACGGAAAGGCAGCACCATTAACAGGTCCTGTGATGTTGTATTTTTTTGTTTGGTAGGATTCCCGGGAGTGAAAACGTGCGATGCGTGGGGTGGGGCAACGAAAACATAGCCAGTATAATTGCAAAATTACAACAACGACTTCCTCGGCGTCGGGAAGAATACGAACTGAATCCATTTTCTGCAGATTAAGTTAGGTGCGGTCATAGGCGTGTGGGTCTGAATTTTGAATGCAAACCAGGATGTACGGAAATTAAAAACTAGGGAAATTTAAACAAACATTCCACTTGTTACTTTTCAAAAATTTAACATTGAAAACTGGAAAACTTTTTTAAACTATCTAAATGCGACTAGTAAATGCGACCAAATTGCTTTGAATTTCACTAATAAAAGCTTATGGGGTCAACTATAGAAGTCGAGTCGACCATCACTTTTCTCGACAGGTCTATTTTGCTATTACAGTTATCGAGATCGACGAAATTTTATCGAGTTGGTCGATTCAATCAACCGCTCGAAGATTATCGACTGATCTGTCACATTTTGTCGAGTAAATGGACCCCATAGTGGAAGTGAACGCGACGTGACGCGATGCGATGCGACGCGATCCTTGTCGAAGCGATTTTCAACGCCACTTGGTACCCATACACGGTTGTTTGCGAAAACCCATTAATGGGTAAAAAAACACCCATTTTCATATAGCACTCCGATCTGTCATTAAATGGGGGAATTTCTCAATCATGCAATGGGTTAAAAAATACCCATTGAAGGAAGCCTCATGCAATAAAAAAACGGGTATATTTTTACCCATTGATGGGTGAAAAAAAATGCTTTTACCAATCCAAGCGTATCCGATATATTGTTGGTGGAAAAACTTAAATAATATTTTAAACTAAACACTTCGGAACAACGCAAGTAAGAACAGACGCAAGTAAGTTTTTTGCAGTAGTTGCCTACAAGATTAAAAGCAGTGGCAGTACACAAGAAGTGAATCACCTTGTTTCCAAATTTTCAGAATCTCTTGCAGCCGAAACTAGTGATGCCGAGTCTATCTAAAATGTATGCGAAATATTGATGTATTGATGGATTCGTCGTTTGCATAAGTAAACCCTAAAAGGCATGAATAAAAACAAGTACAAGTATATTATTTTTATTTTTGTATTTATTGATTAGGTACCATGAATATCATGAATTTACAATCTACCAAATTTCTACAAAATCTATTGTCAAAATGGGTAATTTTTAACCCATTTTGGGGAAACCTGGCTTTTTCGCAATGTGTAAATAAATACCCATTTTGTGACATACACTGCTTTTACCTATTAATGGGTAAATCGGGTTTACCCATTAAATGGGGAGAGACACTTCTAGCGACAATGGGTGTTTTTTCACCCATTAATGGGTTTTTGCAAACGACCGTGTAGTGAACGCGATTAGAAGCGATATTGTGTAAATGAGATGTAAACATGTGAGGTTAATCAAGATTTGCTGCCCTTTT
>JASCZW010017095.1:0-17604 GCA_034211315.2 Aedes japonicus | reverse complement strand
TGTAAACTTATGTAACGTGCAAGAGTTACTGAATACCTACATACAAAAATTCAAGCAAAATACATGCGTTTGGCTGAATTTTGAATCGAAACTGCTTAAATTTCATGCATTTCTGACGACATTTCATAATCATTTTTTGCTTTCGTACCACTAAATAAACATTGCAGCGAATATAATACCTTGTACTTTATAAACGGTGGAAACAGACATCACACTGACGTTTCTCTTTGTCAATCTTGACAATTTAAGATCTGTTCAATAATTACGATACATGAAATGAAAGGGACCGAGGGTCAATCACAAATTACGTTTGTGATTTCTTAAAAGCACACGAGTATGTAATCGTTATCGTTGCTAATATCACGGACTTGGACGCTGCACTGATTTATCTAAAACATTTAAATTTTCGCGGAGGATTGGGTGTAACAATGAGGTTGGGGAAATTACTTTGAAATAATTTGAATCTTTTTACACTCTGAGATTTTTCGAGTCGTAGTTAATTTAAATGTAATCATTTTTGACATTCACGGAGTTTACATGTAGAATAGTATAAAAAGTATACTATCGTTTCATGCAGTTTCCATCCTTTGTCCAGAACGGCGTATGTTCCTGCAATTACTTCAGAGTGCGGTCCGAGATGTGGCACGGAGCCCCATCTTTTTGAAATACAATAGATCATTGCACGATGGCGTCATTAATGCTGTGTTGACAGTTCTACTTACAGGTATTCCACTAAACATCTAGGATTCATGTATTTGGTTGCCATCTCAGTGCAGATGGCGTCACCCATCGCGACCAGATCGCATATTCGAGGGGAGGGAACCTGGACATTACATAAAATTGAAGCAATAAGTAAAGAACGGTATATAACCCTAACCAATTTTACTTTCAGCCAACACAAGGTAAGCAATCAAATGACCACTACAAAATATACTAAACATAACATTACTATCAGGTCACACAAGTCAGTGTGAACTTGCTTTTGGAAGGAGATTCTCTTCCCTATATTCGCGTGTTTCGCGTAAGAATTTCTGATTACGGGACCGCCCAAACGTTTTTGTTCCTCCATACAGGAGCTTGATGATCACAAACAACAATAGAATCAGAATTATTCCACTACTATGGAAAGTTACCTAAGCTACAATAAATGGTGGTATTACATAAAGCATCATCATCACCATCATCAGTAGTGTCTGAAGCTGAAGCATTGTTTTTTCATCCACATAGGATTGCAATGATCGGGGTTGGTTTTTGAAAATTTTCAAGTGATTATGTCGGAAGGATTAGTCTATGGTGACCAAATAAACACCGGGCTTTCGAAATCAGCTCACATAATCTTCTTGAAATTTTTTGGGATTCAGTATCAGTCAGTGTACGCTTTTTATTGTCCAGGTATTTGTTAATGTCCGTGTTTTTGTACTTGTCCGTGTCATTATATTGTTAGTAATATTCTTGTCAGTGTAATTTTTGGTATCTGCGCAATTTCATATAGTAAAGGTGTGACAATGTGACAGCTATCTCCCTTATTTTACGTTTCCAAATGGAACGAAATATTTGACGTTAGACTCATCGGGAAAATAAGCTGCTCTGTTGGACATGGATATTTGTGGGCGGTCTTTTAATATATAGTTATGTTTGTTCATATGATGTGTATGTAGTTTGGAAAATGATAAATGATTTACTCACCCACACTGTTGATATTACTTTTGATTTGTTGGGAACATACCACCTTAGATGATACTCGCATGCATGTGCTTCGTCCACGTAGGTCCTTCTCGGGCGGTTACTTGGTCTTGTTTCAACCAGAGTTTCAACTACAGACACTCAAGTAATAGACCGGGCAACGTGAGTCTGGCACAGTCAACCCCCGAGCATCTTGACAGATGAGCTTAGTTTCACGTACCCATCTACAAATTGTAGATGGCTCTACCGTGCATAAACAAAAGGGCCATCCATTCTTGATACTACCTCTTTTTAACTTTGGAATACGTGTTTTCGTTTCCTTTTGTGTGGATGTTCAAAACAGTGCAAGAACAAATTTTTAATAAGGCGTAATGTTTATGTGGCTTTCTTACCTTTCATTCGCTTTCAATTATATCAAATGTAAATTATCATTACTTGAGAATGGAATAGAGAGAAAGTCAAACAAAGAGAGACAAAGAGAGAGAGAGAGAGAGAGAGAGAGAGAGAGAATGAAATGACGAGAGAAGGGGTATAAAAAATAATGAAGAGAGATTATTTTTATTTACACGCTACACTTCTCGCAGCACCAAGCATAAAACTGGATGTTCTTTAAGCTATAGTATAGATTGCACGATGGCGTCATCAATGTAGTTTTGACAGTTCAGGGAGATTGTTTACGTGGATTTAGAATATTTCCGGTAAGGTCGGTTTGAGAATTTGTGTTCTGAACTTATTACGATTGAAGTAAAATAGCCGAAAAACAGACACCATGACTTATTTTGACATCATTAAATTTTCCTTTTGCTTTTTTTTTCATTTAAATTTTTCTGACTTTAATTTTACAGAATTCGGCACATATAAAGAAACAAATCTAGGATTTTTTTTCAAAATGGCGAAACTAACAATGAGAGGCTCTCTCCTCTCTCACTCTCTTTCATTTATTACAGCGCTATTATAAATCTAATGAGGGATTCTTTAGTACAGATTGAAACACAACAGTGCTGGCTACCATACTCTACAACTAGTTAAATGAAAAACGTAACGCTGAATGGAATATGCATGGAAGAGAAAGTAATCAAAGAGAGTCTCTCAATTGCAGATTCGCCCTAATGAAAAAAAAACCTAGAAATGTTCATTTTTATTAAAAGTAAAAATGTTTTTTTTTATTAAAAATAAAATATTAATTAAGTATGGAGGAATCTAAGTAAAGGCTAGTATGCAGCTCAAAAGTAATGTGCATTAGGATAGGACAAGTAATGATCAAGAAATGCATTTCCTCCGAGTTACTTACCTTGTATGCAGCTGAAAAGGAGGACAAACTTCGTAACGTTAGTAACGTCTGACAAGGTAATCTTAATGGTGCTGTCACTTTTCTTTGCGGAATAATATTCCTTTGGATTATTTCACAAGAGAAGCTGACGTTTCACCCATAATGAAGCAGTTATCAAAATTACTTCTTTAAAAATGGCAAAAATTACTTCAAGTCTTTACTTGTTAGCTGCATACTAGGCTTAAAGCTAAAGTAAGGGTTAACATCGTAATATCCAAAACTGCAATTGATCATAACTTTCTGGCTATTTTTAATCGGAATCGTCATTATTGTTTCAAATATTGGGCATGAGCAAACTGTTTATTTAAAGATTAATAGCAAAATATGAAAGTTTTCGTTAAGAAAAATATGGCGACCGCGTTGCTTCAGTGACTATCAGTTTATTGAAATTTGGGTTAATAATAACGTCCAATATCGGGTGATCATAACTTCAATTTCAGTAAAAATTACTGTTTATTACCGGTTCACTTAACTGGGTATTGGGTATTAGGTATTGTAAAAATACCTATTTTTAGACCAAATAAATACCTAATTTTAGGTATTTCAGTCTAAGCGTGTAGGCTGCTATTTTATTCGCGGTTTGCTAGCTCCCGGATATTTTTCAAGTGCTAAAAATTTCGGAGTGTTTTTATTATTACGGTTTTTGAATTATTCAATATTTGGCTAGTAGTCTAAGTCTCGAGTGTGTCAATGCTCCAATATATTCTCTGTGAGAATGGTAAAAATATCCACCATTTAACATTAAGGAAAAGCAACAACATATCGTCATCAAGTACGAATATGTGCTCCACAGCTTTGAAAATAACAGTCGATGTACGAAATACGTTCAATTGATAATTTGTTCTAGGTTTCATTTGATTTGACAGAACCAGTGAACCAAAATTATCGGGGTACATTGACTTTACTCTGAAGCTGTCAAGTTGTTACCGGGTTGGGCACAGTTGATGTATCGTTTTGGATACAACATGGCGGCACGTTGTCCGGTCTATTACTTGAGTGTCTATACACGCTAAGCTCAGTTTACCCATAATCGCATTAAAGTGCACATACTCATTTATGGGTAAAATTGACTTTACCTATATTTGAGTAAATTTGTATGAGAAAAAATACTCAAATATGGGTAAGTAGTAACGTACCCATAAATGGGTATGTGCACTTTTCGCGATTATGGGTATTCTTCACCCATATTCGGGTAAACTGATCTTAGCGTGTAGATAAACCCTGGGACCTGGTAGTTTTCAAGCTACCACAAGGTTTTTCCAATGCCCAGGGAGTGTCTGAAACTGAAGCATTGTACACACTTAAAACATATTTTCAATCTCGCCAGAATAAAATGCCGATCTGAAACGACAACTCATAATTTGGCTGATATTTCAGTAAACAACTGAATTATTCCGAGATTTTCCAAACTTGTTTGCCGAAATATTAGACAATAACATAGGGCTAGTTTCGAAAGGCTTCAAAGTAAGCACGTAAGCAGTTGTCTCATTCTACCACACACATTGCTCCATTCACAACTGCCATTTAATTTACAATTCGCTTAGGGGCTGTTCATAAACCACGTAGACAGTTAAGGGGGGGGAGGGGTTTCGAAAAAGTCTACGTTTGTCTACGATGGGGGAGGGGGGGATATACCAAATGTCTACGTAGACCTTTTTTCTCTCAACAAAACGGATATTCATACCCTCCACGCAGAAAAAAATACCGTCATAATAAACATGTTCCAGCTAAATCCAAACATAAAATTCGTTCATTCTGGCCACAAGCTCAAACTTTGAAAAATACTTTTTGTTTAAAACCAAGTGACATCGATGCTTGAAATTTACAACATATTAAAATTGGTTTGATTTGGATCCATGTTAAACGTTATACACGAAGGATTAAAACAATTGTTCAGACCTTGCGTAATATTTTCGTGCCACCCCGATCATTTTTGGAATCCATTTCTGAGCCAAGTAAGCTCGAGCCCTCATGGCTTGAATAAAGTTTTTGTATTTGTTTTGCCTAAGTAAGTTTTATTACAATTGTAAACAAATCTGAGTCATGAAATCCGTGCTGGTTTGTACACTTTCAATACACAGCCTATTGGTCTGTACTTGCAATTCAAAACGTGCTACGGAAATATATAGGTGAAAGCTACATACAGTGGCAAAAGTACCTAATATTGAGTAGAATTCATCTAGGTCGATACTCTTGAAGCGATTTTCATTCTTCGTGGCATTGAATTAGAAAAGAATCCTTATTTGGCCATATTTAATGATAGACTTTATAATTTTCTAAAGCAAACGACTCAAAAACTACTGCGATTCCGGGATGGAGGTTGTTTACTAATGTTTGCAGCACTGCACACAGCTTTCGAGCCCTGAACTTTGAAAAAAATGAAGCAATACTTCAAATCAGTATAATATGGCAGCTAATTAAATAATGGAGCATAACATCCCGTTCGACTACAACTCATATTACGTGATATAGCCTATCCTCATATTAGCATCTATACATCTTAAGACTATCTACGTTAAATTTCGGTTACAAAAATAATAGTAGCAAAACAAATTAATTAAAAAAACGATTGTTTATTTCACAATAACAGGTTTTTATCTACTTCAGAAACAGTTGATTAAGATGTTAATTTTTCTTTCTGTTAAATTCTCGAACTTTTTGTGGTACACCCGCAATCAGGTTCCCTACGGCGTCCTCGGATACACCCGCCGTGACGGTTCTCCATTTTCTTTTGAAATCATCGATGCCATTTGCTATCTTCTTAGTTTCGAAGAGTTTCCGCGTAACTATAGCCCAATAATTCTCTATTGGGCGAAGCTCTTGACAGTTCGGTGGATCGACTGTTTTGGCACGTATTTGACCTCCTGTACCTTATACCATTTCAGGACGGATTTCGCATAGTGATAAGCGGCCAAATCAGGCCATAACAGACTGGAGAGTCGTGGCTTCTGATAATCGGCAGCAACCGCTTTTGCAGACATTCTTTATCGTACACATCTTTATTGATAGTGCCGGTAGAGAGGAAACTTTTAGACATTCGACCAAAACTACACATGGCCTGCCAAATCAAATACTTCTTCGGGAATTTTAACACCTTTTTTATCCGGAATTGCTTGGCAACGGCGTTCCTTTTCATTGCGGTATAAAAAGCCAGACCCTGAAGCTATTGAAAGTCTTCGAGTACGTCTGTTTCGTCGTCCATATTGATACAAGAAAATGCTTGCAAAAAATTGATGTCAAGCACCTTAGCACGACTTTTTGCATGTCATCACAGTTGGGCACCTTTTTCACTTTGTACGGCTTCAGTCCTTGTTCCTGCTTCACTTTTTGTACGTATGTTTTTGACTTCCGCAACACATTTCGCACAGAAAGATTGAGATTTTTCACAATAATGGCAACCACCATTTTGTCCATTAATCGGGAACTTGCGAACTTGCCAATTCACAGTCAAGCACTGGTCAAATGATTTACTAACACAAAACATGGTACTCTTCGGTAGTTTTAGTTTCTTGGCAAGATCGTTTACTGAAGTAAAGAGTTTCAGTTGTCACATGAGTCAGACGTTTCAGCGATCCGTGAAATAATTCAAAATCTACACTGAAATAAAAGTGTCCGAAATTAATGTGACAGGCATTAGTTTTCACCAAAAATAATTTGCGTGGCATTTGATATCAAGATCTCGATATGTATGTTGCAATTTGAACGGGGTTTAATGCTAACTGTCTCTAATTTTCTTTTCGAGAGGAAAAAAGGGATAACAAGAGACAGTAATTGGAGCGTGTTGGTTGTGTTTCTCTATTCGTTTTTTTTTTTCAAAACATCGATAGATCGAATGCATGGTACCAACTCAATAGTAAGTTTATGATGTCAACCATTGAGTATCTTCATTTATACGTGAACGAGATGATATTTGATAGTTGACTTGCTCCAATTTGACAAACATTTAGTAGAGGGTTTAAGTTATATGCGGTTGTGATACCTGTCAGCACAGAGAACAGACATCCAAGTCAAATTCAAAAACTGTGTAAGAAATTTAACGGCCATTTCATAATCGTAATGAACTGGCAATAGCGTGGTGGCGCTGGCATCGCCACCCATTGACCAGCTTGAAATCTTATTCATCAACTAAATTTTTTTTGGCAGTTCAGTTCTTTCACCGCAGGGTCAACGAATCTTACCCATGTTCGATTAAAAATCGCAAGTGGTCACAGCCCGAGAGATGGCAATAGTGTTTTAACGTATTTTAATTTAAATCCTTACACAAGTTTATAGAGAAATATATTCTAGTTTGGATGTCTGTTCTCTGTGCTGTCAGCTATGGCGCATGTGGGACAAAGTAGAAAATACATTAAGCGGTCAGAGAAGACGTCAACTTGCTTTGAAAAATTGTCAAAGAAGATAAACTGAACTTGATATCTAAAGTAAAAACAAAAATAGCCACATATACTTTGATTGTGGACTGCATTTTGCGACAAAAGTGAATGCAGATTAACGCAAATGCTTCCTCAAGGCAGATATTTTGTCGAAGAAAATAAGGCCAAGATTCTGTAGCAACGCAAGGAAGAAATTCTTTGTGCGATCAACGAGATCGGACCTACGGAAGTTCTATGGAGAGAATCACGTTTTGCCGAAATCATTGGACTTGACATCCACGAAACAATTCCACTAGAACTTCCGCTGATGAACTTTAATTATTGGTTCAAGCAGCTATGGTGTGGGCATCATAATTTGCAGTATATAAGCATTTGCATAATTGATAGTTGTTAATTTTTATTTATGCTTTTTCATGAAACAAAATAAAAATGAATAACTGAATAACCTGATTGTTTGAGTTTTATTAAATCGTTCCTGAAACCGAAACAGCTACATATTGTAGACCATTTTCCATAAATTAAAAAAAACTAATTTGATAAAGTCTACGTAGACTTTGGGGGAGGGGGGGGGGGGGGTTTGGAAAAAGTCTACGAAAGTCTACGATGGGGGAGGGGGGGGTTTGAAAGTATCAAATTTCGGTCTACGTGGTTTATGAACAGTCCCTTACACTATTTCCCTTCTAATTCCCTACTGGGATTGTACGTCATTTCCCGGAATTTCTTTTCCCGGAAGTTCATTTCCCGTTTCAATGTATCAATTCCCGAAAAATCATTTCCCGGAAAGCACCATTTCCCGGAAAAGTTAATTCCCTCAATTTTCAAATAGTACACTGTTTGTATAATGAGCAAATATTTGCCTGAGGTGGATAGACCAGTGTGTTTGAAAAGAACAGTTCATGTTGAAAAGAAGGGTGAATCTCCTATAAATGGTTTTCTCAAATATTCTTTTGAACTTTAGATATGAAAAAAGAGAAAATAGGGTAAGGGGATGTAATGCTAGCCTAGCTCCTTCATTCGGCCTATGTACCAAATGTGTCACTAATTTAGCGATAATCAATAAAATCATGTTGCTATTAGCATGATAGATGTAATCCGAAGCAATTGAGACAATATTAATCAACTTATAGTTGTTCACTTCCGCGTAATTTTCGATTTCTTGAACTTTTGGGGCATCGTGATTTCGCTGGTTAAGCTGAACAGATGATCTACACGATTTTCAAGTGATCTAAATTTGGCTTAATTGAACTGATATAGCAAGTAATGCAGTCTGGATGTGCAGAAAATAGTAACACGTAACAAACTAAACTAACAATAATTTAACAAGAAAATCGTAGACCCAATGTGGTGGGTGTTAGCCAAATTTTGATATTTCAGATATAATCCTAAATAGGTTACAGAAATTTGTTTGAGGATTTGTTAAGCCAATGTTCGAATGCCGTACTGCATCAGTGCCCAGACTTTTTGTTAATAAATCTCGACACTTTTCAAACCACAAACTAGCATGCAGTTATGAGCTTGTAAATTTATAATAGCATATTAGTGTTAAATTTGAGAGGATCCATCGATTTCTTTTACAATTTTTCCAAGTTGTAACATTCCGCCCACTCTTATTTTAGGCGGTGGGAATTTCTTTCGTGATATCGGATCGGTAGATTTACAGTTAGGTTATAAAGAGCACCTGAGCCGAAGAGATAAATAGAAGTGATCTTTCAGATGATTTGTTTATAGATCAAACAAATAATTAACCTTCAAACATTATATGTAATCAGTAACAATGAAGGGTGACAGTGATAGTATAGACCAATAAAACTTCAAGATTAAGGGGCTATTAAGAAGAACATCCGTCTGAGTTCATCAGATAGAGCTCGAATGGGCTTCAGCTTAATAAACAACTGGGTATTATAGTGATTTGTTCAATGCCTTTTCACTATTCTCGTTCGATGCTCATTTCAGCCAATAGTGTCCAGCACATAAAGGGTGATATGGTCAAAATTTGGTCAAGGGAAAACGCGTGTAAATCGGTGAAATCGTTTATTTAAAAAATCAAATTAAATTTCTTTTTCAAGTTCAATTAGTATAAAATTCAGGAAAAATATTCAGTTAGGCTTCCGCTTTTCCAAATCCGAATTGCCGGGCCTTACGCTTGACCCCTGCCATCAGATTTTGTACAGCCACCTTGTCCACCTTCTTCGCCGCAGAAAGCCAGTTTGCCTTGAACTGCTGCTCGTCCTTAGCAGTTTTTTTGGTCTTCTTAAGGTTCCGCTTGACAATAGCCCAGTATTTCTCAATTGGGCGGAGCTCTGGCGTGTTGGGAGGGTTCTTGTCCTTGGGAACCACCTGCACGTTGTTGGCGGCGTACCACTCCATGGCCTTTTTACCGTAATGGCAAGATGCCAAATCCGGCCAAAACTGTACGGAACAACCGTGTTTCTTCAGGAAAGGCAGCAGACGTTTATTCAAACACTCTTTCACGTAAATTTCTTGGTTGACAGTCCCGGAAGCTATGAAAATGCTGCTTTTCAAGCCACAGGTACAGATGGCTTGCCAAACCAGATATTTCTTTGCGAACTTTGACAGTTTCGTGTGCTTGAAAATATTTGCTACCTTTCCCCTTCCTTTTGCCGTATAAAACTCCTGTCCCGGAAGCTGCTTGTAGTCGGCTTTGACGTAGGTTTCGTCGTCCATTACCACGCAGTCAAACTTCGTCACCATCGTCGTGTACAGCCTCCGGGATCGCGCTTTGGCCGTCGTATTTTGTTTATCATCGCGATTTGGAGTCACTACCTTCTTGTAAGTCGATAGTCCGGCTCGTTTTTTAGATCGATGCACGGTTGTAGACGATGCACCCAGCTTATTTGCGGCATCTCGGAGAGATAGGTTAGGGTTTCGCTTGAAACTACCGGCAACTTTCTTTGTCGTCTCAGCGGCTTCCGGTTTTCGATTTCTCCCCGATCCAGACTTCCTGGCTGTCGACAAACGTTCCCCAAACACTTTAATTACATTTGTAACGGTTGATTTGGCAACTTTTAGCGATTTTGCCAACTTTGCGTGCGAGTAGCTCGGATTTTCGCGATGCGCGAGCAAAATTTTGATACGCTGCTCTTCTTGCTTGGACGGAATTTTGACAACTGAAGAGTGAATTCCAAAATCAAAATAGGAGCAACATTCTACACACAACCACTTTCAACATGAGGGGTGTTCAGGTTTTTACCCTTCTTACATCAATAGAAGGGTATTAAGATTGCTTGAAAACTCGACTTTTTATCCGAGGCCCACAGGGCCGAGTGTCATATACCATTCGACTCAGCTCGACGAACTGAGCACATGTCTGTGTGTATGTATGTGTGTATGTGTGTGTATGTGTGTGTGTCCGTTACAAATAATGTCACATCGGTTTCTCAGCCATCTGTGAACCAATTTCAGTTCTGTTGACGACAAATGGAAGTTACAACATTCCCATAGAACGCAATTGATTTTTTTTTCATTCGGACATTTCGTTACGAAGATATGAACGAAACAGTACTTGAAGGCCTATTATAATAGTAATCAAACAGTTTAGTCTCCGATTACATACTGAGCTATTTGTGTACCGATTTTAGTTTTGTTGGTGCCAAATTAAAGCTACGATATCTCCAAATAACTGGTCAAAATTTCATTATGATTGGATAATCCTTCATGGAGATATGACCAAAACAATACCTGAGAACACATAATTGTGAGATGACAATATACTCGTTGCAGTGCAAAACCGAACAAGACCAATCACACCAATCGATGCCGCTTGCATTCTATTGTATCGCATCTGGAGCGTTGTATAGCACATACAGCGGACTAGCCACACTATGCGACTGTATAGAATTAGAGCAGCATCGATTGGCTCGAGTGGTCTGGTTTTAAACTGCAACGAGTATATTCGAAAATTACACAAAGTCTCCATTTACTATTTTCAACGAATATGTACTTATTAAGCATCTTGAATCCATATGAGCGATTCCACGAACAAGTGGGAAATTTTTCCAGTTTTTATTTTTTGTATTTTTTGATTTGCATGAAACCTTGCATACACGTTTTTGGGGAAGAAAAACGCCGTTTTGCATACTTGGTTCGCCATTTTGAATCTAGCCTTACTTATGAGAAGGGCCTATGAAAAATGCACATGATATCTTCAAAAAATTGTATCTCGGAAACGGTTTGTCCGATTGGTTTGGTGTCTTCGGCGAAGTTTTAGACAATTGTTGGTGCTATATGGAGAAAATATGCACGGTAAAAAAAAAGTTTGGTTTTTGTGTTTTGAACTAAAATATAGATTTTCCCTTAAAAGTGACCTGTCAATAATTTTTTAATTATTCTTATGTTATAGCTGACTTAAAATGCTATCTAGTGCACAGTGAGTTGTTCTGGAGAAAAATAGGTTACAATGAAAAAAAAAATTTGACTCGGTTCTGAATTAATCCAGTATCTACCAAACAATAAATGCAGAAAGGTTGCTAGTAGCATAGTGATTATAGTAATTTCAGCTCATAATCCTGTGTTTTTGAACGAGATCTAGTGTTGTTTGATAACATAATAATTGTAAAGGAAAGTGTAACACGTTTTGGTGCAAAGGTAAGTTTTAAATACACATTTTAATTATATGTTTTGTGATATTTTCGTACAAAACTAACAATTGGAAAATATTGTCTATGTTACAGATTACAAAATGAGTAAAATAAAATGTATTCGCCCATTCAAAGACATTCAGTGTTCGAAAGAGCTGCGATATCTCACGGATGGTATCATCCAAAAACTAAAATCAATTGGATTTTCCAAGGTATCCACACTCAACACCAAGGATTTTCGTATTTGTTCGTCTTGCCGTCTACATATTGATTCAAGAGCTCACCTCACCCAAAACGAAGAACAAAGCGTAGCCGGCGGCTCAAGGATGCCAACTGTTCAGACCATACCTGATGTACCTGATTCACAAAGCTATGAAAGTTTGGTCACGATACCATCAGCGTCAACGCTAAGCACAATTCAATCAAATGAAGACTTCACGATGCCTGTAGACGTCGAAATATTCAACCGAGGAATAGCAGCTATTCGTTTTTCGCCTATAGATTTAGGTAAGGTTAAAAATGTTCACTATCCTGAAAAAAAGTGCGCTGAAATCGTCGAAGGTGTACGAAGAAATCTTTTTAAATTAGACGCTAAAACAGAAAAAGCAAACGAGTTTGATGAAGTCATAGAAAATATGAAAATGAAATTTTTAAATTCAGCCACAAGGCAAGAAAAACTATTAATTTTATCATTGTTACCAAAATCATGGTCAGTACAAAAAATTGTAGACGAATTTGAAACGAGTAGAAATCTGGCATCAGATGCAAGAAAGGAAAGAGATAATGTATTTGATTCATCTCAAGGTTCAAGCTCTGGAAAAGCTTTGAGTAATGAAACAAAAGAACTGGTTTTGAATTTTTTTTGAGGACGATGATATAAGCCGTGCAATGCCAGGCCAAAGAGATTTTGTTAGCGTAAAGACAGGAAATAAGAGATTAGCTGTTCAGAAAAGATTGTTAATGATGACATTGAGAGAAGCTTTTAATCGCTTTAATGAAATGTACGTCAATGTAAAAATAGGGTTTTCATCATTTGCAAGCCTCCGGCCAAGGCAATGTAAACTATAGACTATCACAGGAACACATAATGTTTGCGTTTGCACTACGCATGAAAATGTCAATTTAATTCTACATAGCTTAAAAAATACAATGTCTTGAATGATCTAAAAACATTAACGAATAGATTACTTTGCGAAAATAAGACAACTCATTGCCATCTACGAAGATGTAAAAACTGCCCAGATACCTCAGTTTTAGAAGACAGTTTATTGAAACAACTGGAAGAAAACTTTGTTGAAAAGCTTTCATTCGAACAATGGGTTACCACTGACAGATGTGGTTTAGAAACTATTGTAAAGCAAACCGATGAGTTTGTTTCATTTTTCAGCTCAAAATTAGAAAGTTTGATTCCGCATGATTTTGTAAAAACCGAACAATCCAATTTTTTGAAAACTACAAAACAAAACTTGCAAGATAATGAATTTTTAGCTATTTGTGACTTTTCTGAAAATTACAGCTTCATTTTGCAGGATGAAGTTCAATCACACCATTGGAACGTGCAACAGGCCACAATCCATCCTTTCGTAATATATTATACTGAAAATATGCAAATTAAACATTTTAGCTTCATTATAATTTCTGAAGAACTAAGACATGATTCAGTCGCTGTTAATTTGTTTATTGATAAAATGATAAACTTTTTACAAATTGATCAAAATAAAAACATTAAAAAAAATTATTTTATGTCAGATGGTGCTGCTTCACAGTATAAAAACCGAAAAAACTTTTCTAGCCTTTGTAAATTTAAGTCAAAGTATGGTATTGACGCTGAATGGCATTTCTTCGCAACATCGCACGGAAAAGGTCCATGCGATGCTATTGGAGGTACGATAAAACGCATGGCTACCAGAGCAAGTTTAGCCAAAGAACGCGAACACCCGATAAAGACTGCAAGAGAGTTGTTTAATTGGGCAAACAAACGAAAAGAAGAAGAACTTACAAAGTTGTCATTTTGTTATTCTACTACAGAAGAATACGAAAATATGTCTTTGCAGCTAAATAATCAATATAATAATGCAAAAACAATTCAAGGAACTCAAAAATTCCACTCATTTCTTCCTCTATCAGAAAATACAATAACGGCAAAGCTTTATTCAAACTGTCCTGACAATGATGCCAAAATATTCGATATTGTTAAGAAAGTTGTGTAAACAATAATTTTATAAAAATACAGGAATAAAAATAAACTGATGATATCCAACATATAATGTTATTTTTTATTGCGCACAATCACCATCCCTGAAAAATAAGCTTAATTCGCTCTTTTGAATCTTGCTAATTGAGGAGCTTGCATTTGCAGTTCTCAAAAAGGTGTATCGCGAAATCGAGTTGTCTCATCGGTTTGATGTCTGGGGCAATGTTCGGCAATAGAGAGAAAATATGCACAGTATAAACACATCCAGTTTAAATGGATTAAACTGTTAGGCGATATGCAAGAGTTGAATGCACATTTTCAACACAAGACACCAAAAATAACTGGACGAAATCATTGTTCCTGATAGTGGGATTTTGTAACTTGTTTTTCAAAATACTTTTAAGGCAGAGAATTTCACTCGAATCTTTAGACTGTCAGTGTCATTTTAACTCAAAATTTTCCAATCTTTCCGAAAAAATTATTTTTGAAACTGAAAAAACACGGACTACATCCGAAAAGGGCCAAAACTTATTAAGTTTTTGACTTTTTTTAATAGCTTTTTTGAAAATTGTAATTTTTTTTAAATTTTTTTTTTCATTGTAACTTATTTTTCTCCAGAACAACTCACTGTGCACTAGATAGCATTTTAAGTCAGCTATAACATAGGAATAATTAAAAAATTATTGACAGGTCACTTTTAAGGGAAAATCTATATTTTAGTTCAAAACACAAAAACCAAACTTTTTTTTACCGTGCATATTTTCTCCATATAGCACCAACAATTGTCTAAAATTTCGCCGAAGACACCAAACCAATCGGACAAACCGTTTCCGAGATACAATTTTTTGAAGATATCATGTGCATTTTTCATAGGCCCTTCTCATAAGTAAGGCTAGATTCAAAATGGCGAACCAAGTATGCAAAACGGCGTTTTTCTTCTCCAAAAACGTGTATGCAAGGTTTCATGCAAATAAAAAAATATGAAAATTACTCGTTGCTGAAATGATATGGAACCGCTCATATCGATAATCAAAATTGACGCTTAGGGTTGTCTAATAATTCATGCTATGGGCTGATTATATGAAATTTCTAATATTTATGTAATTTCCCCTTTTATATAACTAACATACACAGGTCATTAAAGACTAATAATGGAAATATTTGAATTTTTGTTCAATCCTGAACAATACGTTCAGGATTGACAAAAAGTTCATTTTATCAACTGAATGTATGGCATATTGAATATTTCTGAATCTTCTTGGAATTTCTGATGAAAATATGTATCCAGTACAATATTGCCCACATTTGAGTTTGTAATTCTGGTGAAATGTAAGAAGGGTTCAGTCTCACCATCGGTGGATTAATGCGGGTTTTTAAATGCAAAATTGAAAGAAATACGTCAAGTTGATATTGACCAAATTTTGACCGTATCGCCCTTTAGTTATAATCAATCATCGACAGCCCGCAACAATAACTCTTAGTATCTTTGCAGAGCAATGACTTAGCTTTTTAACCATCCGGGGAAATGAAAGGAATCTACTTATATCTTTGTTCTCAATTCTGTTTCTTGTTAGGCAACAAATAATTTATTTCTACCAAATTTTGAAGACAGCCGCCAGGATATAAGTGTTTTATTTTATAGAAGGAGATGTTCGCTCATCACCATGAGGCACCAAGAGTGAACAACAATGTTTTTGGCTAGAATGAAAGGTGTGAAGAGAAAGTGTTGAAAGGTCCGTCAGAGTGCGGCAGGTAGGAAAATTAACAGATGTTTTTGAAAATTGAGCGAAAGGGCATGTATCCAATGGTACTCGAACCATGGACGTCAATCTTTGCCTAACATCCCACTGCGGGGTAGGTTGTAGCGACGGAAGCGGGTAGGTTGTAGCGACAGTTTTATTTTGTCTGTTTTGTTTTGTTTGGTTTTTTGTTATGCTTGTCTCTTTGCAGTCACAATTCAAGGTAACTCCTTCTCACTCAATTTTCCTTATCAATCTCCATCTATCCTTAACCATCTAGGTGCAGATCGGCGGGTGGAGCTTATCAATAACAATAACAATTTTTATTTTTTCCCAGCAGAAACGATTGGGTTTGATGAAGTATTGGGTTTGGATGGTTAAGGGGAATGCTTGAGAAAGAATTTATTGTTGGCCAATGCATGGCACCTTCTACGTTTTCATTTGGTTTGAATAAATATTTAATAAGTTGGGTTTATGGGATGTTTTTAGAACTCAAAATTCAAACGGTATAAACCTGGACATGTTAATCGGTCCCATTATGAAAAGTTTTTAATGTTTATAATATTTTGAAGAATTTTTCAAATTTTCAAAAGTTTTCAAATTATTATGGCCAATTAAGTGCTATACAAATTACTACCGGCTAGCCGTTTTACACACGGGTTTTTCAAAACTTTTTATGTAATAAGTATTTTAGTTAGGCAAAGATGAATTAATGTACCAGAAACTGGACGGACACTTGCGCCTACACAGTGGAGGACCCGGATACGACCACCCATGTGAGTCTAGAGTATCGCACGAGCTGACAAGTGCAACGGGGAGGACTTATAGGTGTATAGAACTGGGGGTGAGTCCCCGGATACGCAATCTTAGCAGGAAAGCACGGACTATACACTAAACAATTACAATTACAATTACAAGAAAATCGTAGACCCAATGTTCGGGACATTTTTTTTTTTGTATGTTCCTTTTGGCCTTTTGTATCAATAACGTAGATTGAAAAAAAGATTTTTATTGGTAAAATTTCAAGTGGAAATGCATGAATTAAAAAAAAACCGTACAAAGACTGCATTTATTAATAAATCTATCGAATGGGACGAAGTTGCATCCATGAATAGACCCAATTTGGTGCTTATAGACCGACATTAAAACCATATCCCTCGAATGTATCTGACTTTATGAAAAGAGTTGTGTAACTTTTCGTGAAACTTACTACCAATTGTCTTATCAAACTTATCTTAGCAAGGATCTAACTAGTTGAATCTCGCTTACAGCTTATAAACTATATGAGTTATGATAAAAAATGTAATCGATCATTGCATAATAGGATGAGTTTGTAGAATGTAGAATGACCCCCTAGTATTCTACGCCCTTGTTCATCGATCGAAACAAGAGTGCAGCCACCTATGTTATATTTTGGTTCACCTTGTATTTGCTGCTGCTGTTCACTTTTTACAGTTATCATCAAAACTTTGTATTCGACACAACAAATAAAAGTCATTGTTCCTTTCCTTAAAGTATTTCGCGTGTTTTAATCGTTTTCCGAGTTCTTTTCGTCCATTTTCCGGTTTCCGGTAGTGCTCTGCTCCTTCAGGTTGTGGGTCCAGGAGAGAAGAGTGGACAGTTTTTCAGTGGAAAACGGGAGTGCCGGAGGAATCGCGTTTTTTCTTTCCGAGATCGTTTTTTCGTA
>JASCZW010017094.1:0-17604 GCA_034211315.2 Aedes japonicus | reverse complement strand
CAAAGTGAATGTTTTCTGTTCCATAGTTCAGTAGCCCAAATCTGTTGCTTGGTGAACATTTTTCGTTAAAAATTCTCGAACTAGGTGTTAATTGTGTATATCTTAACATCCTTTACATGTCTGTTAAAAATCGCAAGCACCTTGTTTCGAATAACACACAATCGTTCAAAATTGTTGCAGAAACTTGATTATGAGCTAGACTTCGGAACTTAAGACAAGTTGCATCCAACCGACCCCGTTTGCAAATTGTGCTACTAAAGAGTCTACGTCAAAGGTCTTAGGAAATCTTAATAAACAAAATCATTTTAGTTCAGCAAGAATCGAGATGGCTCAAAATTTCTTTCAGTCTAAGGCTGGTTCAACACGCCAAGTAGACACCTTGGACCCTACATATCGCACCCATCAACGCATGGAAGACGTGATCATAGGTTTTTCGTGTCAGAGAATTGATACCTAACGGTGTCGACTGAAATTGATACCAGATCAACTCGGGTGAGACACAACCAAGCTAAGCACAACCTCATCGGTGCCATCGTGGTTAAAAAAGGAGACAAGAAATGGATTAACGTCCGAGATTCTCTCCTAGACTGGCTTTTAAGGAATTTTACGCCTCTCAACATTCTTAGATTTACTCACTTTTCAAGTTTTACAATCTTTCACAATCTCTCATACAACATTGTTTGCAATCTTCAATACAACAGACCTAATTACAGCGATATCTGGCTTAAATTTATATGAAAGATTCCATTAAGTTATGCCAAATCTAGCATTCTCTTTATGTGCATTAGATAACGCAGAAAATTAAATGTTTCTTCCAAAGCTGAAAACGTTAAATATTGAAATGATTTCAGACTGGGCAATTTAACTCAAATACAAGAGTTTCAAGAAGTGTTAATTTTTCGAAATTTTTGAAAAACTAAAGTAGCGTTTTTCGTTTGTTTGTTGGGAACTAGTGTTGATTCTAATTTAAATTTGAAATGGATAACGCCGTAAAAAAACAACATCGATAGAAATGTGGATTTTCCTCCATAGCTCTTCCGTCGATCGTTGTTTCGATTTTCTTCTTAATATTTATCAAACTTGTTCATTTATATTTTCTTCATAGGGAAGGTCCATTAATTATGTCACGTGGTAACGGGAGAGGGGGGGCTGGGTTGGGTTTCTGGGGAAACGTGACAATCCATACAAAAAAATATGAAGGTCCATACAAAAAGAGTGACAGGGGTTATAAAAAGTCACTTTTTGCGTGACATAATTAATGGACGTTCCCATATCTTGATTCAGATCAACTTTTCATTTAGATCTTCTTTTATATCTTTCTCAGGATCTTCTTCTAAATCTTCCTAAAGTCTTCTTTTAGAATTTTTCAATGTCTTTATTCAAATTTTCTTATGGATCTACTTATAAATTTTCATCAACATCAACTTCCAGGTATTTTCCCATACATTTCTCCACATCATTCTAGATTTTCCAACTAATCTTGTCCAAAAATTTTCATTTTGCTTGAATCTTTCTTGAAGCTTCTGCCTTTAATGTCTTCCTAAGATCTTCATCCAAGATATTCTAAGTGCTTCATCCGTCTTTTTTAAAATTACTCTCTAGTATCTCTAGGCAAATCTTCAAACTGTTCCTCTCTTTTCTTTAGATTTTCCTCTGCATTTGACGAAAGTCTGTGTAATTCAGGGTCTATGAGTCCGACTCTTGGGTGTGGCTTTTAAGATACAAGAATAAGTCAAAACAGATGAGGAAATTGGTGTGATCAAAATGACCTGTTAAGTTGCTTCTATTTCTCAATTCCTGTTGTCTGTTCTATTCATTAATCAATTTTACCAAAGTCTTTGTTTAAGTATCTCGATGTAATTCAAAATTGTATCACATCACGTGTATAAATGATTATTTCTTAGCTTTATGTTTTCTTAAAGAACTTAATCACGACTTCCTTCGAACCTCTCTCTTTTCCTCCACAACATCTTCCAACTGGTCTTCCTCAATATATTCCTCCAGATCTTCTTCAGGCTATCTTTAAGTGTTTCTCCTTGATTTCCCCCATTCCTACCATGAGATCATCATGGATGCTTGCTCAAAACTGTATCCAGAATATTTAAAATTTCTGAAATCTTCCTGCAGATCGTATTTGGAACATCTCCAATCCGTTTCTCAATGCTTTATCTCTGATTTTCCTTAAATCTTTTCTAGATTTTTGTTTCTCATTAATCTTAGAATCTACCCTCAAATCATCCTTCATGTTCAGCTTCTCCAGATCGTCTGCGGAGCTTCTGACAGTTTTTTTAAATCGAATTCCTCAAGACTAATTATGTGCAGTTCTTTTTTCAAAATTAAAGAATTATTTTTCTCGTTTGTTTGTTGAATCTGATGCGGATTTGAAAAGGACAACGATTTAAGAGAACCTAAAGCATTTTCGATCTTCTTACAAATCTTTATTTGTCCATGTCTTGTTCTAGATTCACTTTCCTTCAGATCTCCATTCAGAACTTTCTCTGGGCCTTTTACAAACCATGCGGATTTTCCTCTAAATCTTCATCAAGATCAATCTCTTTTTCCATATATTTTTCCAGACGTTCTCCCAGATCTTCTAACAGATCTTGCTAGCAAAATTTCTCTAGATTCAACTTCTGATCGTTCTCCCGAACTACTTCCAAATTTTTATTTTTTCCTCAAGTGGTTTTCAATGTATTCCTAAAAATCGTTTTCTCTAGAGCTTCATCGCGATCATCCTACAAAACTCTCCCAATATATTTTTCAGCGCACTCTCAAGATCTTCCAACCGATTTTCCTCCAAACGTACCTCTCAATGTTCCCCAAATTTTCAGATGCCTTGCTCCAGATCCACTTTTCTTCAGATCTTTATTCAGACCTTTTTTAGGATCTTCTACAGAACATCTTTCAAGTTTGGCTCCAAACCTCACTCTAAAGCTATTCTTGCTCCAAACCTTCATGCGGATGCTCCTCGATATCTTCATCAAGATCAATCTCCGGATCTTTTTCCATATATTACCCTATTTTTCTCCAGACGGTCTACCAGAACTTACAACAGATCTTGCCAGCAAAATTTCTCTAGATTTTACTTCAGATCATTCTCCAGAACCTCTTCCAGATGTCCCGAGTTTCACTCAAGGGCTTTTCAATGTCTTTCTGAAAATCTTCATCTTTTATATCTTCACCGAGATTATCCTCCATAACTCTCCCAATATATTTTCTAGCGCACTTTCCAAATCTTTCAACCGATCCCAATTTTTCCCAGGTTTTTCTCTATATTTTCTTAAAGAGCCCTTTAAGCTCTCTCTCCGGAACACCTCTTAATCCTCTAACTGACCTTTCTTAAAACATTACTCCAGATCTTCCTCCGAGATTTCTACGAGGGTTCCCTCAGGTCGCCTATCAGATATTTTAAGAAACTATTTTCAGATTTTCACGCATAACATTCCAGAAAATCTTCCTCTATATCATCATTCTGATCTACCTCCAGATCTTTTTCTGAACGTCCTCCAAGTTGTTTGCCAAATCTTCCTCCAGTACTCCAGCAGTTCTCAGGAGGGGATTCGAATATCACTCTCTCTCTCTCTCTCTCTCTCTCTCTCTCTCTCTCACACACACACACAGGTTTTTCTCTATTTACAGTGATTGCCCGCGAAAAGAAATCCTGAAGGACCAGAGAAACACTTTTTATTATTTAGGGAGTAGATAGCTACAATTGCTCCCATGCTCAAGAATGAAAATCATTTATTTGCGGCAATTACTTAAACTAAACAATATTCCATCGGAACTTCGACCAAATCTTTATTGAGATAATCCTCTTGATCTCCCTACATATCTTCCTCCATGAAATCCCCAAATTTTCATCAGAACATTCCTACAAAGCTTCACCATGCCTTTCCTCCTGATGATTATCAAAACATTTATCTACATTAACCTACATTTCTCGTTCAAAACTCCCTTAAAATCTTCCTAGACAGTTCAGTTTTTCCTGCAGATGTTACTTTAGATCTGCATCCTGTTGACTCCCACCAGCAATTGATCTAACACCTCCTCCATAACTCCAAACCCCAAATATTCACTAGAACTTTTCTCCAGATTGTCCTGCAGATTTTTATCCAAATCTTTATTCAAATTTGCCGTCAAATATTTCTCCCGGTTTTGATCTAGATCTTTCACCAAACTTTTGCTAGGTTTTTGCTCCAGATCTTGCTCAAGATTTCCTCCAGATTTTACTCCATTTCGTTTTTAAATATACCTTAAAATCTTCCTTGGAACTGTCTTTCAGATTGTCCTGCTGACATTCTTTCAAATCTGCATCGAAATTTGCCTCCAAATCTTTCACCAGCATTTACGTGTTATCTTCCATATCCTCCACTAATATTAACCAAGACTTTCTTTCAGATTGTCCTGCGAATTTTTCTCCAGATCTTCATGCAGATTTTCCGCAGAATCTTTCTCCAGAATTTTATCCAGTTCTTGCTGCAGATTTTTCACCGATCTTCCAGCAGAATTTTCCTCCAAATCTTGCTCAAGGCTTTCCTCCAGATTTTGCTCCATTTCTCCTTCAGAATTCCATCAAACTCTTCCTTTGAGTTGTCCAGCAGATTGTCTTGCAGATGCTCTTTCAGATTTCCCTTCAGATGTTCCTTCAGATCTGCATCCAGATTTTCCACCAATTCGTCCACCAGCATTTTATCACCCATATCTTCCGCCAAACACTCACCAGGACTTTCCTCCAGATTGTCCTGCACGTTTTCCTCTAGATGTTCATTCAAATTTGCCGCCAAATCTTTCTCCAGGATTTTATTCAGTTCGGCCTTCAGATCATTCACCAAATCTTCACCACTCTGTCAAGATTTTTCTCCAACTTTTGCTCCATTTATAGTTCAGAACTTCCTCAAAATCTTCCTTAGAACTGTGGTCAGATTGTTCTACAAACTTCCCTTAACAGTTGCCTTCATAATTGCCGCCAAATCGTTCATCAGCATTTAATATTCCATATGCTCCGTTAATATTTACCGTAAGTTCCCTCTAGATTGTCCGGTGATTTTTTTCCCAAAATCTTCATTCAGATTTGCCGCTGAATCTTCCTCCAGGATTTTATCCAGTTCTTCCTCCAGATCTTCCACCAAAACTTCGCCATGATTTTCCTCCAAATGTTGCTTTAGACTTTCATCCAGATGATGCTCCATTTCTTCTTCCGAACATTCTCAAACTCTTCCTTAGAACCATACAGCAGATTGTCCTGCAGAGATTCCTTCAGATCTGCATCTCGCTTTGGCACCAATTCGATCACCAGCTTTTGATCTTCCATATTATTCACCAGGATTTCCCTCCAGATTTTCCTGTGAATTTTCCTCGAGATCTTCATTCATATTTGCCGCCAAATCTATCTCCAGGATTTTATCCAGTTCTTCCTCCAGATCATTCACCAAATCTTCACAAGGTCTTTCTCGAGATTTTGCTCGATCTTTTGTTCCATTTTTCGTTCAAAACGCCCTAAAAATCTTCCATAGAACTGTGTTCAGATTGTCGTGCAGACTTCTCCCCATATTTGCCGCTAAATCGTTCACCAGCATTTAGTATTCCATATCCTCCGCTAATGTTTACCACGATTTCCCTTCATATTGTCGGACAGATTTTTCTTCAGATCTTCATTCGGATTTGCCGCTGAATCTTCCTCCAGGGTTTTATCAAGTTCTTCCTCCAGATCTTCCACCAAATCTTCCTCCAAGTGTTGCTCTAGACTTTCCTCCAGATATTGCTCTATTTCTTCTTCAGAACTTCCTCAAACTCTTCCTTAGAACCGTACAGCAGATTGTCCTGCAGATGTTCCTGCAGTTCTGCATCCAGATTTGTCACCAATTCATATCTTCCGCTGATATTCACCACGATTTTCCACCTGATTTTGCTGTAGATTTTTCTCGAGATCTTCATTAAAATTTGCCACCAAATCTTTCTCCAGGATTTTATTCAGTTCGGCCTACAGATCATTTACCAAATCTTCGCCAGATCTTTCGCAAGATTTGTCTCCATCTTTTGCTCCATTTCTCCTTCAGAACTTCCTCAAAATCTTTCTTAGAACTGTGTTCAGCTTGTCCTGCAAACTTTTCTCCAAATGTGCATCCAGATTTGCCGCCAAATCGTTCAACAGCATTGAATATTCCATATCCTCCGTTAATATTTACCAGGATTTCCGACCAGATTTTCCTCGAGATCTTCATTCATATTTGCCGCCAAATCATCTCTACGATTTTATTCTGTTCTTCCTCCAGATCATTCAACAAATCTTCACCAGATCTTTCTGAAGATTTTCTCCATCTTTCGCTCTATTTCTCGTTCAGAATGCCCTCAAAATCTTCCTTAGAACTGTGTTCAGATTTTCTGCCGACTTCCCTCCAGATTGGCTGCTAAATTTTCCGCCAAATCTTCCTGCAGTATTTGATCTAGTTCACTCTCCAAATCTTCACCATTGCATTCCTGCAGATTTTTCTCAAGACGTTCCACCAGATTTTGCTTCATTTCTCCTTCAGAATTCCCTCAAAATCTTACTTAGAGCTGTCTAGCACATTTTTGTTCTGAGCTTAATTAAGATTTGTCTCCTAAGTTTCCGTTAGCATTTGATCCAATTCTTCCGATACAACGTTTGCGAATCATCCTTTATGTTTTACTTCAGATCTTCCTACATTCATTCAGACACCGTAAGATTTTGCTTCAGATACGTAAAAATTTTCTAGAGATCATTTACTAAATTATCCTTACGATATTTCTCAGTATCCTGCATCAGATCTCACCATAGATGTCTCTAGTCTTTCTTCAGATCTACGTGAACATCTTTTTTATATCTTTTGAAAGATCAGATGTTATTCAAAGACGTCCTGAAAATCCTGAAGTCTTTCGTCTGAAGTTTTTCGTCTGATTCTTTCCTCAGATCAAAACTCTGTGAAGTTAATTTAGCTCCCAAGAGTTCCATCTTTATCAGCTTGAAGCTTCGACATTTTAATTAATTTAGAATTTGACAATTAAACCATTTGACCATCTAAAGTGTAAATGGTTAAAAATACCGTCGAAAATTACTATGGAAGAAGCAAACTTTTTTTCTTTGTCTACTAAACTTATCCCAAATTTTTCGTGCAGTATGCTTGGGTTAGCTAAAGTGATATCAAAAAAGAAAATAAATTTTCTTTTATGAAATTAAATTGATCATTTTTCTTTAAAACACAACAGTTCCGTAATGCGTATAATGCAACTAGTTTCATAGTGTTCAGTAGCATTATTGAAACCATTTTTTATTCTTATCTGCACCTTATAAATTTCGTATATACGACGATAACGTTTTTAAAAATTCATACGAAATATTCGTAAAGTAAATGTTATGGGGTTTCATCGGTGAAAAAACGAAACAATCGTATTTCTAAGAGCCAGTTTAATAAGTTATTCGAGATCTGTTTCGAATAAATAAATTCGAAACCTTGCACGAAACATATTTTCGTTTTTGACGAAATTATTTCGTATTTTTTACACCTCGATTATATGTTTACGACATGTCGTGGCAGTTAGCTTTTCCAATATTGATTGCTCGGAAATGATAATTTGATTGGGAATACCAACAAAAGCATCAGACGAATGGAACGTTTCGCTACATTTTTATGATAAATGTTTGTTCGATTCAAGTGTTATTTTTCCATAAATTTTCATAAACCTTCTTTGTTGTTAAAGTGTTAAAAAATGGACTGTTTCTTGGGGTGTTTTGATATTGTTTTTTTTTTTTATTTTTACGAATAATTCGTACTTTGACCTCAAGGTTATCATGCTTGGCTGGAAATGGGCTTGTATTATACTTTAAACAAGTTGAAGCTTCCAAATTGGAGATAGGACCATAAATAAGCTTATATAGGCACTTTATTGTTCGACATACTATGAACTACTATGTACGGAATATTCAGTAAATAGTATTTCCGTTCTTTTGAAACGCAAAGTTTGGTTCACTGGAGAAAATCTGTGTTTAGAGAATGAATATTCAATATAGAAAATACTGTTTAGATAAAAACCAATTTCATTCCTGTTCTGTGAAGTCAGTTTCAATCGAAATCAGTTCAAATTTAAAAAGGCTAATTTATTAGGACAATACTAAGGGTTAAGCTTAACGATGCCAACATTTCAAAATTTGCATCAGGTTAGTAGACACCCTCTCTCTATGCCAGGCACTACTGTAACATAATTCGTGTGGTAAGAATTGTTCCTCTACGTAGCGGTAGTTCTGCTCTCACCGAACTCGACCTTTGTCAATCGCGGTGCTTCCGGGACTCAAACACCGGCTACGACGCAGCATTATTGGTCTACCGTCGTCGTACAAATCAAACTCACGCTGCAAACACAGCTCAGCAGCAGACCTCCTCAAAAACCGGTAGTGTAGCGAATTTATGTTTTCTCAAAAGCCACCCTACTCTCCCACTCTCTTCGCCGCATGCTGCCGGGTTGGAACCGGTTTTCTCCTCGCGCCTCTTCTCGTTGACGACGACGATCGCTCTGTCCTCCGCATACGACTTAGCGAGATTTTATGCGAGACCACTTAACGATCGTTGCCATGTTCAAACATGGAACTGATCCCAGCAACACCAATACACTCAAAACAGGTCCCGGCGGCTTTGGAGTAGCAGGTCGTCACGATCCGGTTGAAGTCGCTAGAGTGGTGTTCGTTGCCTCTACGGATTCTGCGGTTGTAAATTTCACCGGCCTTGAGGTGTCAGTGTTGATGTTTGCGCCGAGATTGAATTGCCTGCCGGGTATATTAGCCAGTTGCCGTTCTTTACCGTTCGATGGACTTGAACCACTCTTTGGGAAATCGTTTCCCGGTAACGGAAGATTGATAAGCCTTTTGTTTATTTATTCGCCTACTTGGAATAAGGCTTGGAAAACACTGCGTATGTCCTTGCACTTGGAAGATGTAGGCTAAACTTCCACGAACCAACTGCCACGGCTGTCAATCAGAAACGCACCCGAAATCACTTTCTCCCTCGCCGAAACTGCTCGGAATGATATGAAATTTGGACCAGCCGGGCTCGGAATGTGATGAGCGGCCTTTTTGCGAGCACACGTGGTATGTGTTTTGGTCAGATTGTTATTTATTGCGTCGTTCATCGTGTTGGTTCAGCACTGCGGAATGTTGTCGTTTTCGCCGTCATCGTCGCAAATTAAGCCGGCGAGATTTGCGATGGTGGTTTATTTGGAGATTGATGGTTTCTGGAAAAAATCAGATTGCCGATATAGTGCGCAATTCGGCACGTGGGAAAGTTATGGGCTTGTTTGTCTTCGTATGGAATTCTTTTCCGGTCAACCATGTTTCCACAGTGCGACTATTGTTGACACAGTACTTTATCACCCACATTAAATTGCAAAGCAATTAAATTGCATTCACTTAATCCACTTGATTCCCGACTCAAAAGACGGAATAAACAGCCACCTTCCGTAAGCCCGGTTGCTACTTCCATGTTAGCTAGTCGCAACGCTCATCACGCTTGGAAAATTACACATGAAACTGTTACAATTATAATATACTCCGACTGCGGTTGCAAGTTTGCCACAGTGATAAACGGCACTAGTCACGAACCTCCGAACGAGGTAAGGTGTGCCGAATGAAAAACGAAGGAAAAAAAAGGCGGAAAATCAACAAAATGTTGAAGCAAGAACGAACGGAATCGCTATGGGAAAGGAACTCTTACCAATCGACTTTTCAACGCATGTTTCGCTAAATATGATTGGTACAACACGCCGCACTTCGTCTGGCGCGGGGGAGGCGGTGGCGGTGGTGGTCGGTTTGCCGGTCGAGATGGTGTAATATCATTTACAGTTGAATAACTGCAACTTCCATCAGTCTAGCGCGGATGAAACGAGAGGCACTATCGTTTCACGCTGTAGCGTGGTGTCTGGGGTGGGAAGCGAGTTGAGAGAGAGAGAAAACTTGGACGATCCACCTAATGGTGTGGTTGAACTCATCTTGTGAACTGGATATCTCTTCAGAACTAGTGGAACTACATCATTTGGATGTGTTCAGAATGACCATGATCGTATTTATGTTGTTGCTTGCTGAATGGTTTAAAATCGAAATTCGGATTTCCAAACGATATGTATACCCTTCTATGCCAAAATCGTACAACACAGAAGAGCTGGAAGAGATATTAGTTCATGGAGGAAAATTAGCTGCTATCGCACTTGGAATCGCTGGCCAATGGTTTTGTGAGTTTGTTGTTGAAATTTTGTCAATATGGATGAACTTTTCAAAACATAAACTAATTTTTATTTTCTAGAAATTTTCAACTCTACATCGTATACGCATATTACCTTAACCTTCATCACAGAAAAGAATAATGAATTTTGACAGGCGCGAAATTGTATGCAAACTTTTATGCACCATACAAAAATTTTGCAATCCTTGATAAAACAGACTAGATTCAGGCGTCATCTGGATAAAAATTTACATGAAATATCCCATTATTTTCGGCCAAATCTAGCATTCCCTTTCTGTGCAGATGACGCGGAAAATTCAATGATTCTTTTTATCAGTGATTGAATTATCATTTGCAAAATATTTTTCAAAAACTGATTGCAAGCTAATCCTGAAACGATTTTAAACTCAGTGTTAATAATTTTCTCATAGGGTAGGGAATGGCTTAAGCACCCCGAGACCCTATTCCAAGCACGGGGTAAACGTTAACCTGCAACGCTTATTTTTTGCAGTATGGTGATCCATCTAGTGAAGCACCATACTGCAAAAAATGAGCATTGTAGGATAACGTTTACCCGTGCTGAATAGGTCTCTCAAGCCGTTCCCTACCTATCTCATTTTATCTTACACTGGCTTTGCACTTAAAAATTTGTATTAGGCAACTGGCCAGAGGAGCTACTCCGTTATTGCCAGAAAAGGCAATATCAACTTAGGCAATGCTGGTTGCAAGGTGCAGGTCTAGTAATAATTAATCAAAAAATAACGGGAATCCTTTGTAAGAAACTGTAAGCCCGTCGGCATTGTTGTCCTTTTCGATGGACAAAAATAAAATAGCAGTTTGTATTATTTTGTCGAAGACTGATAAGCCATCCCAAATGCCTATCATTTCCCAGTCGATCAAAATGAATTGAAAATGAGCATACCAGTAAATTTAATATATCGAATGTTCGGTCACTTAGCAATAAAAACGAAGCAATAAAAACTTAGTTAATCAAAATTTAATAAAATTTATCCCCAAACAATTGAAATATTAACAGTGGAAAAATAAATTAAATAAATAAGGAATCGCAGGAAAACGTTTCTATTTTGGTAATTTATCATTTTTTGACGATGTTTAAAACTTCATAGAGTTTGGCGATCCTTCACAGTGCAAAATCTATATAATGGGATATGGTGGTAAACATACAGGATGAGTGATAATTCCTGTTAGTATTTTTTAACATGTGTAACTTTGGATGGGTTGATCACAGACATGTTTTCACATTTTTCTTTTAGAGTGTGTCAAATGTCAACACGGTTCACAAGTTTGTTTTGAATTTTCATTCGGGCGAGGGATAAGTCTGTTTTTGTTTTATTCGTTTATTTTCCGTCGGTCTATTTCCTCACAACGTGGTGACAACAACCGACGCCAGGAAAACGACTCCTGGCCTTACATATCGCACTCATCAACACATGAGCCGGGACCAACGGCTTTACTTCCTTTCCGAAGGAAGACGTGACCAGATTTATTTCAGATTCAGAAAAACCACTGACCAAGACTGGGATTGAACCCCACTGCCAAGTAACAGTCACGTTTACCATTACAACACTGGCGCCAGCCTTTTGAAAAAAAATGGACCTTGTACTATTTTAAAGAACAGCACTGTTAGGTGAACAATCCAAGTAAGTCTGGCCAAAGAACTGGGAATGTTGCCGTCAACGATCAGACTGAATCCATACAAAAACAACGACTGCATGGCATGACTGAAAAGCAAAAGATTGCAAAAGATGTCGGGATCCGCTCAAACAGCACGTTAATTGTGAAATTCGCTTTTCGGACGACAACCTTTTTCTGCTACAGGATCACCACAACCAGCAAATTGATGGGGTGTATGCAGCACATCTTACTGATATTCCTCGTGATAAACTAGCTGTTCAAAGGTTCCAGAATGTTTCAAGAGTGATGGTTTGGGAATGATTCACTAAAACTTTGAAGGTTCCATTACTGTTCATTGAAGCTGGCGTTAAAATCAACCGTAAACATTACATTGGTCATGTTTTGAAGAACGATTTGCTCCCTTTCGTCAAAAAAAACACTACAAGAGTGCACCATACTGCTTCCATCAAGAATCTGCACCGTCCCGACAAGAAGAAGCTACACAAGCTTGGTGTGAGGTTAATTTTCCGGATTTTATTTCGTCGATGGAATGGCCTAGATCTGATTTGAATGTTCTCGACTTTTAGGATACCAAAGGACTAACCGAAGAAACTATTAAGAACATTTTCGTGAAAATATCTAATAACATGCCTCAAGATATCGTGCATGCCAGCTGTGACACTTTGGAACTGTGAAATTGTACTGTGAATTGCAAAGGCAAAGGGAGAAAGATTTCACCTGAGCTAAATTAAGACAAATGTTGAAGATATACAAAACAGGAAACACATTGAAATTCAAACATTTATAGGTAACTAGAAATTAGAAGAAATAATATTATTTTCCATTTAATTCCAACTACCTTTGCTTATCTTGACAGATACGCGTATTTCGTCTACAATGTGCAGACTTCTTCAGTGTCTCGTACTAATAACGCACTAAGTCGAGTTATTAGTACGAGACACTGAAGAAGTCTGCAGCTTGTAGACGAAATTCGCGTATCTGTCAGGATAAGCAAAGGAAGTTGGAATTAAATGGAAAATACTAATTTTTCTTCTAATTTCTAGTTACAGGTATTCCACTAAACAGCTCAAACTCTCTAGGATTCACCTTATAGTTACTTCACTGACAGGAATTTCCACTCACTCTGAAAATGTGTCTTGCAATGAGCGCAGGTTGTTATTTACACGGTTTTCTGATAGGTGGCAAGAATAGAAAATTATGGCCAAAACTGGTGCACTTAACTTACAAAGAAAACAAATTGAGCACTGAACTTAGAAAAGGAATTACTGTGGAAAAATAAAATTCTTATAAAAATAGCAATAGAAAACTGTGTACCAAACAATGAAAAAACTGCGTACTAACAAATGAAGAAATACAAAATGTAAAATGGGTACCAAAAATGTCAATGATGAATGAAGATGAAACGTTTAAAGAATAACTACTGAATAGTGCATAGTAGAATAGTGAATAGTGACTAGTGAAGAACTACCGAATATGAAAATATTCGTTGTTATATCCGTTGTTAAATCGAAAAAAAACATGAACAAAGGAACTTAGTAAAGAAAAAATAAAATGATTAGTGAAAAAGGCATGGAAGAATAAATAAGCTGGCTTGAAAATATATAAATTGACAAACAAAATAAAACAGACAGCTAGTACCACTATAACAACATCCATAAACCGTAAAGGTGGCTCAAAACAAAAAGAAAAACGTAAATTTATCCACCTCTGCAGTGACATCTGAGCTCTCTTACTAAATTGAATTTATGATATGATTCTTAATGGCAAGGTTTCGATAACTTGCCTATATGTGAGTAATGTGATCAACCACCAGCGAACTCATTATTGAACACTCATGTGACAACTCATATTTTTTCGTTATCGCCTTCTTTTAGCGTTTAGCTTTCGCAATTTGCTTATTGCTTGCTCTAAACTTAGTGTTCTGAATGCTTTTCCACAGTTATTAATTAAGAGCTTTCGATGCCAGGTACCATTTTTGCATTAGTATGATTGTGTGGCCACCTCCGGCATGGTGTTGCTTTGTAGCCGCACCTTTACCGACTGAGCTAAGGGAGGACCCGTTATAATGGATCTATTTTAACGATTAAGTATTCATGTTGAACTTTTTATTAACCATTGATTGATTTATTCTCTCTTTTTTTTATTGTTCATTTTATATAATCTGTCAACTTAAAAACTACCTAGGATTGTTCGAAACGTAGTAACGTAGTACTACGTAGTACTACGCTACTGAATGTTTGATTGTAGAATGTAATATTCTTTTAATTAATGTACTTTCTAAGACAAGGCTTAAGATTTATGTGAAGCGAAGAATATTCTCCATCGATTGGAGCAAAAAAATTGAAAATCTTTGGAAAAATGACTGAGATGTTAACGCTCAAAACCCTATCACTTTTTGTGACGGTTGTTCCCCAGTATAGAGAACAAAGCCGTAGTACTACGTCCAAATTTCATTAATTTGAAATTTTATAGCTACATTTCATTTTTTGAGCGACTCATATTTCTTTCTTGATAATGCTCAATTTTCTACTGCATTTTGTTTGTTACTTTTGAATGCTACTTTGAATTTTTTTGGTTCCAAATTATTAATTATTTAATGCTGAATTTCTTCTTCGCTCTAACTTTTTTTTTATTATTTAATAGCAATCACTTTTAGTTTCTTTTATTTTCATTGAACTATTTTAAGTTTATCATTTTTTAGACTCTTATCGATACTCTTCAAAAAATTTCAGGGAGCACATTTATTTAGTTTTTATTTTCATGCTCATGGCTGCTAGTATTTTAATCTTTTGGTGCAAAACTTCACTGACATTCAATTTCTTGAGCTTGTTTTTAGTTTTTTTTTTGTTTTGTTGTTTGGAGATCATTTTGATTTCTTCATTGCTCAGTTGTACAATGTCCGTTGTTCATTTTAATTTGTTAATTTTTCTTCTCTCTTTGCTTTCTTTTCCCATCGAATTTCTAGTTTTTAAGTGCGTATTTGTTGTTGCTCTTTGGATATTTTATATTTATTTCGGATTCATTTTATAATATTTTTGTGTTACGGATCATTGTAAATATTTAGCTGCTTATTTCATCTTTTTATAACTAAATTCTGTTTCCGTTTCTCAGTGCGCAGTTGATTTTTTATTGTCCTTTTTTTTCAAATTCAATGCTTATTTTCCAGTTCCTTTGCTGGTTATTAGGCAGCTTAGAGCATTTTCATTCTGTTTTTTTTTTGAATGTATCTCTTATTGCGTTGGACTGATAGTTTGATTTTGGCTGACTTGTAGTGTTTTAGACTTATATTTAAATGCTGGTGTTTTCTCTTTGTTGTTTAAATACAAAATAAGCTCATTTAAAAAAATTTACTAAATTAAATTTTTTTTTATTTAACTCCTACTCCTTGCCTGAGCCATTTAGCTCCCACTTACGGTCAGGGTTTTGTACATGGCCAATCGGCTGTACCGACTTCTTCGCTCCGGTTTGGAGCTGGCGGTAATAACAAACCATCGAACGTTGTTCACTTGTTTCGCCGTGGTTGCTTTAAACGAACTGACAGAGCTGTCAATTTTTTGTGGCAGTATAATTGCATGAAAAATTTGTGAACTTTGTCTAGTTTTTTTAAAATTAAATGTGCGGACTTCATTGTCTGTTGGAAGAACCATATGGAATAATTGATCTTTCTTGGCCACGTCCCGAGTCGAACGGTTCGGATTGCGCTTCAAGTAATACCTCCCCTTCCTTACTTTCACGGGGTCGTTCGTCTTCGTTATTCCTTCGCTGTCAGCTCGTTGCTGGATTGTCTGGGTCACCTAGAACAATTTTACCAAACGGGACACGGTTGAATTGTCCATTTACAACTGTTTCGCTATCCCCTTGTGGGACTGGCCTGGATTTTCCACGATTGCAGTCCTAATTTTTTGTCAACGCACTTCTTGCTTGGAAGCCATCTTGATAACCACTTAACAGATTGCATATGTAAACATAACAAACAATACTATTTTTACCCAAAATTTGATCAATTTCAACGCATGCAATAAAAAGTTATACACAAAAGAAAGTGTTGCATTTTTTCGAGTACAATCTTTATTTCATTGGAGTGGTTTTCCATAAGCGTGTTTTTTTTCAGTCAAAAACTTAAAACCAAAAATTTGAAATTATTCAGAAAATTATCGAAAGCAATAACTGATTTGAATTTGGCATGCGATACCATATTTGGATGGTGTTAGTTTGACAAGTTTAGTGAAGAGAACAAAATAGATAAAGATCTGAATTGAAGCAGATAATAGGTTGAAAAACGAAAAAGTAAAAGAGTTTTTTTTTCCTGTGTTGGGGACATGATACCACCGCGACCATTAATTGTTCTATTGTGGTGTATGTCTTTTAATGTATGCCAAACTGCAATGGTGAGTAACTATTCTGAGTAACTACCACTGCTATTATAGGCAATGATACCAACTAGGCAATATATTCCTTATGAAATTTATTACCCTTTTGGGGCTAACAACCCAGATTTCCCAAGGCTCCATAAAACCTTTGTCAAGAAATCTGCATCTTTTATGAAATAGTACAACGCAGTCGCATAGTAAATGTTCAGAACATTCACTTTCCAGGTTACAAAAGCGACATTTATCTTCGTTTACCTTACAAATGAGTTTAAGGTGATATTTACTAGGACAGTGTGCTGTTACTAAACCTGTGTATATACTCAGATCACGTTTCGATATATTTAGTAACTTATATGTGTGACAAGCGTTTGGCTTTATAAAACGTTTTGATAGCCGGGCATTGAGGGTCTTGTTCCAGTTGTACTGTACCTTTGTTTTCTCCTCAGAACTTAAGCTCCATTTTAAGAGCACAAGAAGATAAGCCGAAAAAGGACTCCGGACCAATGAATTTAAGTATAGGTTAACAGTATTGCGACAGGACAGTTGTTGCAACAATTTTGAGCATTCCCATACCAGTTTGACGTATAGGTTTTTGATTTTAAAGCATTTAGCGCTGCTTCACTGTCTGAGCAGATGCATATATTTGCATTTTTGTAATTCCTTCCAAAACAGATTGCTGCACATTCTAGGATAGCATATATTTAAGCCTGAAATACCGTGGGCCATTTTTCAGACTTCGAAAAGTTAATTCCAGGGCCAGCTATTCCAGCAACTACCATACTGTCTTGTTCAGAGCCATCTGTATAAAAGACTAATGATCCGAGCCGAATATTTGGCCCTCCTGCATGCCAATCCAGCTGAGTCACGCCATGAACATGGAAATTGTGATTAAAGTAGTTTATTCTTTGCATACAGTCCTGATTCAACATTATTTGTGGACTTATTTGACTCTTTTTTTGTGATACTCAGGTGTCCAATAAGATCCCCCTCGAAGAAGTTCATGGACCTTTTGAGCCTTAGAGCACTTTTAAATGCATCCAATTCAATAAATTGATTTAGAGGAAGAAGATTAAGTAGAGATTCTAGAGCTATAGATGGAGCGCTACGCATTGCTCCAGTTATAGAAATGGTGGCAAGCCTTTGCAACTTGTTCAATTTGATCTGTGCCGTTTTCTGTTTGGTTTTTGGCCACCAGATAAGTGACGCGTAGTCGAATAAATCCAATGAATCATATTCGGCATATTCAGACCCCATTGTTTCCCAAGAGTTCTTTTACAGATCCAGGAAGCATTCAGTTAGAAACCGTTTGATCAAATTTTCCACGAACTATAATGACTATGTTATTCGCAAAACCA